>VDFB02266024.1:0-48547 GCA_007258455.2 Sequoia sempervirens
GAAGAAAACCAATCAGTTCATATGGGGCAGCCTCAAACAAACCTATTTGATATCCCTTCTGAAGACTTGAAAAAATATGCAAAAGGCCCTTTTAATTCTAAAAAACCTCTTCTTCAACTAGCATCATGTGTAGACAAAGGCAAAGGGAAAAACACTGGGGGTAGTAGATTGTGGCTATGTCACATTTGCAAAGAAAAATATAATGGGAGCTATACAAGAGTCTATTCTCATCTATTGGGTTTTGGAGGCCATGGGGTCAAGGGTTGTAAAGATATAAAAGATTTTGAGAGGATGGAGTGTTATAGATTGCACTTGGAGGCCGGAGGAAGGCCTATGGATCAGCTTATGCAAACTCAATCCGCACATTCAACCTCACCTATGCCCTCTATGCTTGGTAGTCCTAGTGTTGGTAGTGGTAGTAGTGGTGCGGGTGGTGTTCATATTTCCACAAGAGGGAAGAGGAAGGCTGCTACTTCTAGTGAGCAGCAAAATACAGTTGAAAATATGTTCAATGTGCAAGCACGAGATGTGGCAGATTCTTCCATTGCCAAATTTTTCTATGCCCATGCTATCCTATTCCATGTAGCACGTTCTCCCTACTTCAAACAAATGTTTAGAGATGTGGCAAATGTTGGTACCTCATACATTCCCCCTGGAGAACATAAATTACGTACTACACTCCTTGAAAAAGAATATTCTAAGGTGAGTGTGGTGATGGAGGACATGAGACAGTGTTGGATTAGAACAGGTTGCTCTATTATCATGGATGGGTGGACCAATATTAGACAACGGCCACTTATAAACATCATAGTCACATGTTCAGCTGGTTCATATTTCCTTAGAGCCATTGATTGTTCTGGAAAGCGCAAGGATGCAGAATTCCAATTTAATATTTTGAAAGAGGCTATAGAGGAGGTTGGGGCAACCAATGTTGTGCAGGTGGTTACTGATTCAGCACGTGTGTGCAGATTAGCAGGTTTGATGGTTGAGAGTGCTTACAAGCACATCTTTTGGACTCCTTGTTGTGTTCATGCGTTGAACAACGCATTGAAAGACATAGGGAAGATGGATTGGGTGCACCAGGTGGTTGTAGATGCTAGAGACATTCAGATGTTTATTTGCAATCATCACACCTCACTTGCCCTCTTTAGGACATTTTCAAGGAAGGAATTTCTCAAGCCTGTAGCAACAAGGTATGCCAGCTACTTTATTTTGTTAGAGAGGATGCTTGAGGTACAGGAGGCTCTACAGTTGATGATGGTTAATTTAGAGTGGAATAGATGGGCTATGGCAAGCACTGCAGAAGGGAGAAGCATCAAACAAAAAATTCTTGATGATAATTGGTGGTCCAATGTGAGGTAAAAAAATTGTTAATTAATAATTTGTTATTGATTGCTGATTTTATAAATATATATATATATATATATATGATTTTATTATTAATATTTTTTTATTTTCTAAGTTCTAACTTGTCTTTTTTCAAATTTTTGTTTGCAGATTTGTTTGCTCCATCATTTCACCTGTTGTGGATGTCATTAGATATGTTGATACAGACTCTCCAAGTCTTGGAGAGATTTATGAAACTTTTGACTCCATGCTTGGAAAAATGAAGAAAGCAATTTCTAATAAGGATCCTAATTCGGGATTATATGAGCAAAAAATTAGGCCCATTGTGACAAGGTGGTGGAACACTATGAACACCCCGCTTCATATGGCAGCCTTTGCTCTTAATCCCAAATGGTATGTACCTAGACCTGGTAGGATGCCTCCTTGTGATGATGATGAGGTGAAAGAAGGGTTTATGAGGGCCCTTGCAAAAATATATTCAATTGAGGAGGCCAGTCTAGTTCGTACACAGTTCACTGATTTTGTTAATCTCCGTGGTCCAACATTTGGCAAACCAGAGGCCAGGGTAGATAGAACTATAGTAGCTCAAAGGGATCCTATTGGATGGTGGTCATGGCATGGGAAGGATGCACCACAATTGAGGACGCTTGTTGTTCGCCTCCTTTCACAGGTAATACTTTAGATTAACATAATTTGATTTAGATGAGTGATAGTGTTGAAGTTTGAACATTTATATAATCATAATTTAAATTGAATGTCCTAATTAGTAAATTTAAATTACTAATTTAGTTTTTAAATTTTGTCTCCTCTCACAGGTTGCTAGTTCCTCTGCTGCAAAGAGGAATTGGTCAACATACGGCTTTATTCACTCTATCAAGAGGAATAGGCTGACCTCTAGACGGGCAGAAAAATTAGTGGCTGTGCATAGTGCTTTGCGACTCCTGAGTATAGACAGACTCCAGCATTACGATGGGATGTTGATCCAGAGGACGTCACACAAATTGATGAGGAGGAGAGACAGGAGGGATTGGTTGGAGTTCCATTAGATGAGCCAGCCCCTCACAGTGACAGTGACTCAGACTATGAGTTTGATTTTGATGCAATGTTGGCAGATGCCGAGTAGCGGCCATCATCATACTTTCTATTTCTATGTTTTTCCTTTGGACACTTGTGACTTTGTCATTTTGACATTTGTAGTACAAACTTGTAGCCTTTTGGGCATTTTATTATTTTATATCATATGCACATTGACTATTTGACATGAATTATGGTCCATGGATGCAATTAGGTAGTTGTAGTATTAATTTGTTTGATAATTCGATTCTATGATGCATATGTCAATATGATTGGTGATTGTTATGATTATCATTACTCATATGAATATCTGAAATTTGAAATTTCCCTATATTTTTAAAATTTATCTCTCTCTCTCTCTCTCTCTCTCTCTCTATCTATCTATACACTATACAGCGGTCCCCCTGTCCCCTAAAATCCCCTCAAAAATTTGCCGTCCCCGAAACGTGTCCCGTCGTCCCCCCGTCCCAGAAACTTGGTGGAACATAGGTATGAATACATGCTATATCCATTTTTTGAGTTATATAAAGAGATTCAAATGTACAATCTATTTCAAAAGCATGGTTAAGGGGCTTTTTTCACCCAACCGTGAACATAACACTTCCTCGGGATTCTCCCTAACTCGAAGAATACCCTGTCCTGCATGAGGCGCCTAGAACCTATATTAAAAGGGCAGGAGGGAAACTGTCGATGCATGCCTGATGCCTTATATGCATTCAACACTAGAATGAACATATTTCTTACAGACAGGATGTGGCAGAGAAACATATAACATAGAAGCTAGGCATTCATTATCCATCTATTTCAATGGGACAGTATAGCTTTGGCCAAAACATAAATACAAAAAGTGGTTGATCTTGAAAAAGAAGATCACCTTCTCCATTAACCCACATTCGACATCCTATCCCAGAAGGTAAGCTTAAAGGTTATCGCACACAACACATTCAACAAGAATAATCTATCTCAAATTGCATAAAAATACAGATCAAATAACATGATAGTGCATAACACAAACCGGTGCTCATAGAATGATTAATTAACTAAAGAATACATGAACCCTTTGTGCATAACTCGCACAGGGTACAAATACACAATTTACTTGTAGTGCCTCACTCACACAAAATATGGTATATGCATCACATACAATGAACATTTATTGTTCAAGTTTACATACAATGAATATGGTAAGTGCATCTCTTGCACAAGTGCATCACGCGCACAGTAGTTTGGTTATAGTGATCATTACGCGATCCAATAAACACAATGAGTATCAAAAGTATATCTCACACGCAAATTATGAATGTATTCATTACTCAAGTGCTTTATCCGCACAAAGGAACTTACTCTAGTGCATCACTCACACAAGGACAACAATAATATGAAATATGCATCACTCACATTAGGATAAGTATAGTGAACATTTCTCGTTCAAGTATAAATATAAGTGTAGTTAAGGCAACAATTTTTCTATGATATGCATACAATAACCCATACAGATGTGTCATTTGCATGGAGCTTGAGAAGTACATTATTGCTCAGGTATCATTCTCATATAGTAACATGTATAAGTACTTTCACTAATAACAATCAAGCATACACGATTCATCACATCAATCACTTTTGGCTTGTCTATTAGACATATCAAGATATTTATCTAGTCAACTTCTATCATGAATGAACAATGAAGATTCTTAAGACATCTGAACCTTGCATTTTCGGAAGATCTCATGGATTCTACTAGATCCAAATCATGTAAGAATAAGACATTGCTCAACAATCAACTTGCCCAAAGCCTAGTACTGTTACAAACATTCTCGTCTTTAAAACATCCCTCTTAGGCTTCCTACCTTTGAGAAGGCTCAACCGATATTTATCTGTTATTATCCACTATTAGAATATTATATTCTTCTGTTATTTAATGGTCAATATTATGTTATTAGTTTAGTTTAGTTTAGTATACTGTTTCTACAGTAATAGGTAGATAGAGTTGGTCATTTAATGGTCATTTCACTAAATGACTACAGTATTATGTAATTTCTCTTTATGTAACTTTTTTTCATGTTAATGCAATGAAAGCTTACCATTCACATGGTATCAAAGCAGATTAGGGCTTTTGGGCACCTTGTTTTAGAAAATTTTTCGTGAGCCTTCTTTTGGCTATAATTCGAAAAATTTTAGTGTGCTTCTGTTAAGGAGAAAGGTTGAGGGTTTCTAGGGCGACGTTTTTTTGTTCGTGGCTCTCTTGTTTTGCGTTTTTTCTGCTCAGCTCTCGCCTTCTTTTCTACGACGACCTTCTATGATCTCCAACGGGAAGGAATCAAACGCGATTTCTTTGATTTGTGCGACATACCTGCGACTGACGTCTTCAAACGCGATTTTTTTCACATTTTTTGTGAAATCTGAAGTCGTTTTGTTTTCTAGAAAGCACGTTTTCCTTCAAGGTGCGATTTTTACAGTCTTCAAGTCGTGTTTTTTTTTCTTGTGTTTTCATTTTTTTTCCTGGCGCACGCGTCTTACCTTCTGAAATGCGATTTTTCTAAGCTTAGAAGCCGTGTTGTTTTAGTCTGCATTTTCGGCCTCCATGTTAGACGCATTTCTCAAAAATTTCGTGCAGGATTTGTACGCGTTTTTGTCTTCATTTGGGTTGTTCTCTCTGCCCTAGCTCAGACGCCTTACTATCTCTTCTTTGCCATGATTTTTTGAGTCTTTGAAATCTGTTTTCTGCAAATTTCTGCCCATTAATGGTCGCCTAGGGTTTTTCTGAACTTGATTAGGGTTTTGACTAGTCTTCTGAAGTCGGAATTTTTTTTCGATTGCAGATTCCTTGTGGGTTTTTTGAGATCTCAACTGGGTTGTCACTAGATTTTTCTAGGTGTTGCAAAGTTCATGCCTCAAAATTTGTGCAATTGAGTGTTGTCGAAATTTTTTGGGTTTTCAACAACCTTTTCTTGGTACTGTTCAGATCTTCTGGGTTTTGTCTTCAAAGTGCCTCGAAATCCGTGATAGGGTTTTCTCTTTGAATTTGTACTATTTCAGTTTTCATTTTGCCTTCACCAGTTTGACCGCGAGATACGTGATGGCATCTTTGACGAATATAATGCTCGAAAGCAGCCAAAAGTTCGACGGGAAGAATTACAACACCTAGAAGCAGCGAATGCTTATGATCTTTGAATATCGGTGTGTCGATCAGGTCGTTTTGGGGAACTCAACTCATCCCACTGTAGCCGGAAAGGATGAGGACAAATGGGATGAACGCAACCGAGAAGCCGTCATGCTCATCAAACTCTTCGTCACAGATGAGCAGCTACCTCGAGTACCGTCTGGAAAAACTGCTACGGAAATATGGGATCACTTGAAGGCCCTTCATGAAACCTCCGACAAGAGCAGAGCGTTCTTTCTCAAGAACATGCTTTTTTCCATCATGATGGATGAAAAAATGTCCTTACAGGAACATCTGATGAAGATTAAGGACATTTGTTATTAGCTGGAGGCGATTGGTCGAAAATGGAGGAAGAAGATATGGTGGTCATTACTCTGAAGAGTCTCCCACGTTCGTATGAGCATTTCATTGAGACGTTGAATATCACCTGCACCAATGTTGACCTCAAATTTGAAGATCTTTGCAACAAGCTGTTGCAACAGGATCGATGGAGGCAATAGTTTGGAAGCAGTACCAGTTCCACCTCCATAGAGCAAGCATTCTCTGCCAAATCCTCTACTAAGAACAAAGGGAACGCTCAATCTTCTCAGCCGAAAGGCTCTGGTTCTTCTCAGGACAGGAAGAAAAAGAAGAACGTTTAGTGCAATTATTGTCATAAATACGGTCACATGAAGGCTGACTGTCGCATTCGTTTGGCTTATGAACAAAAGAAGCAGGGAGGGTCTCAACAAAAGGCAAATGTCGCAGAACATTCTGAGCAGAAAGAATCTGCATTCTATGCGTTTATGGCCAAGAGAACTGCAGATCCAGTACATTCTTCTGCCTGCTATATCGATTCAGGGGCATCGCGACATTTTACTCCTCATTGGGATTGGTTCACCAAATTCGAACCATTCTCTGATTCTGTCATTTTTGGAGGAGGCGAAGAGTGCACAATTGCTCATAAGGGCACTATCCAGATTCACTCAGGAGGAAGAAATTTACTCTTTCTCGATGTCTACTATGTTCCAGGCATGGAACATAATCTTCTCTCAGTTAGTCAGATCATGAGGCATTCTCCCCAGTTGGATGTTGTTTTCAGTTCCTCCACTTGCAGCATCATTGATCGGGAGACTCGTACTACAATCGCTATGGGACTTGAGGATCATGGTCTATATAGACTTGTTGATTCCGGTGATTCTCAGGAGCACGCTTTGGCTGCTAGGAGTACAACCATCAGCAAACTTTGGCATCAGCATTATGGGCACTTGAATGTGCACTACTTCTCTCAATTGTCTCGGGAGGGTTTGGTTGCTGGTCTACTAGATATCCAAACTCAAAATCATGGAGTTTATGGAGCTTGTCAAGCTGGCAAGCAGCATCGGACACCATTCTCGGATGGTGATTCTTGGCGAGCCTCCAAGGTACTTCAACTGGTTCACGCTGATGTATGTGGGCCAATGAATACTCCTTTTGTTACTGGGTCCAGGTACTTTTTATTATTTGTTGATGATTTCAGTTGGAAAATGTGGGTGTATTTTCTCAAACATAAATCAGATGTGTTCAGTACATTTCAGCAATATAAGGCCTTAGTTGAGAAAGAATCAGGTTCTCAAATTGTCACTCTAAGGTCAGATAATGGGGGGGAGTTTTGTTCAGCTGACTTCTCTTCTTTTTGTGCTGCACACGGCATTTAAGCGCCAAGTCACCACACCATACACTCCTCAACAGAATGGTGTTGTTGAACGTAGGAATCGCACCATTACTGAAATGGCTCGTTCTATGCTCGAGTACAAAAATGTACCTAAGAAATATTGGGCTGAAGTAGTCTATAGTACAGTCTACCTTCTGAATCTGTCACCTACACAGGTCGTTAAGAAGATGACTCTAGAAGAAGCCTGGTCAAGACGTAAGCCTAAAGTGGGCCATCTGAAAGTCTTCGGTTCTACAGCTCATGTAGGGATTCCAGAAGCCAAACGTGCCAAGTTGGACTCCAAGAGCCAGACACTTATGTTTACTAGTTACAACGACAATCACAAGGCATATAGGTTGATTGATGTGGAGACAGATTGTCTCATATTTAGTCGTGATGTTGTGATTGATGAGACTACTGGTCCATTTCTTCCTACTACCAATCCTGCGGAGCCTATGAAGGTTCTTGATGAGGGTGTTCGTCTTCCTCTTGGTTCCCCTAATGGGAGGGCTTAAGAGCATTCTGACTCTGAAGATGAGGAGTCTACAAGTCATGATCTAGCACCACCCGATTTTCTTCAGGACTCACATCCAGATGATTTTGTACCAAAACTCCCAGGAGATGCTATTACTCCTATTTCAAATGTTGGTACTTGTACTCGTCGGCCTAAGTGGTGGGCCAAGACTATCGGTGATCTTCATGATGATGAACTCATTGAGGGCAAATCAGTTCGTAGAAAGAGCAAGCAACCCAACACAGTCAATTTTGCTCTTATGGCCAATATCCACAACATCTATGAGCCTCATACATATTCAGAGGCTAAAGGAATTCCAGAGTGGGAAAAGGCTATGCAGACCGAATATTAGTCTTTTGAAGAATCACACTTGGGTTCTTTCTGATTTTCCTCCTTTGAAGAAACCTATCAGTTGCAAGTGGGTTTATAAAGTAAAGTATCATGCCGATGGTACTCTCGATAAATACAAGGCCAGATTAGTTGCTTAGGGATTCACACAAGGGGAAGGCATTGACTACGGGGAGACTTTTGCTCCTACTGCCAAGATGAGCACAATTCGTCTTCTTCTCGCTATTGCAGCCCAATTTGGATGGACAATTCATTAGATGGACGTCAAGAGTGCCTTCCTCAATGGTGAATTTTAGGAAGAAGTCTACATGATGCAGCCTGCTGGTTTTAAGGTTGCTGGCAAAGAGCATCAAGTATGTCGGCTCGTGAAAGCACTCTATGGACTGCAACAGGCTCCCCGTGCATGGTACATCAAGATTGATCAGTACTTGGTTGACTATGGTTTTCAACACAACCCTTCTGACAGTAATCTGTATGTCAAACACTCTAGTGATGATATCCTCTTTCTTGTTTTCTATGTTGATGATTTGATCATTATCGCGTTCAACACATTTGATTGCAGCAATAAACAGGATTTGTGTCGACCTTTGACATGACATATTTAGGGCTTCTCCATTATTGTTTGGGTATTGAGGTTTGGCGACAACTAATAGTATTTTTATCTCTCAGTCTAAGTATGCTCAAAGTCTGCTTGACAAATTTCGGATGCAAGACTGCAAACCCGCCTCCACACCTATGGAGAAGGGGCTGAAGTTGTCACCAACTCTGATTCACCTCCGGTTGATGAAATGACATTCAGGCAACTAGTGGGCAGTCTTCATCTACCTCACTGCCACTAGACCTGACATCAGTTTTGCAGTGAGCTACATTTCTCGCTTCATGACAGCTCCAAAAGCTGATCATTGGATTGCAGCGAAGCAAGTGCTGAGATATGTTAAGGGCACTTCCGATTATGGCATTCTCTATGGCAGATGCAAGGATCCAAAGCTGATTGGTTACACAGACTCAGATTGGGCAAGTTCAGTGGATGACAAAAAATCTACTTCTGGGTATGTATTCAATTTGGGTACCGGTGCTGTAACATGGACCAACAAGAAGCAACAGATAGTGGCTCTTTCCTCGATTGAAGCAAAGTATCGAGGAACTGTTAAAGCAACATGTGAGGCAGTTTGGCTTCGTAGGATGCTTTCTGACATGCACATGTCACAAGTAGGACCTTCTCCCTTGTACATTGATAATCAAGGGGTGCTCAAACTGGCCAAAAATCCAGTCTTCCATGAACGTACCAAGCATGTTGAGCTTCATTGTCATTACATACGCAAGCTAGTAGAAGACGGATCCGTTTAGCTGCAGTATGTTTCAATAGCGGATCAGATTGCAGATATTCTCACCAACTCTGAGCTTAGATAAGTTTGTCAAATTTAGGGGGCAACTTGGTGTTGTTGATGGATTGACCATTAAGGGAGGGTGTTAGAATATTATATTGTTCTGTTATTTAATGGTCAATATTATGTTATTAGTTTAGTTTAGTTTAGTATATTGTTTCTACAGTAATAGGTAGATAGAGTTGGTCATTTCATTAAATGACTACAGTATTATGTAATTTCTCTTTATGTAACTTTTTTTCATGTTAATGCAATGAATGCCTTACCATTCACATCCACTTTATTTACTTCACAGATGATTTTCCTTCTTCCTCTTATCAAAATTTCATCGTTTCTCCTTTCCTTGTATCTTTCAACTCATTTATCCTTTACTTCATTAGAGAGATCTCTCTTCACAATATACTTCTCTTATTAATTCACTTTTATTGCCACATCATCATTCATTGGGTTGTCACCATATACTATCCATATTGGCTTTCTTCAAATAGTCACCTTACTCTTGTTAGTTTTAATATGATTAGATTAGATAAGCAAAATTTAATTCGAAATAACAACACAATAATATAGCAGATACCCTGGGAAAACCCTCCTCTTGAGGGAGAAAAACCCAACAACAATATATCACTTATATATTGAATCACAACAAGAATGTCTCCTTTACAATAGGCCCAATAAGAAGGCCAACAAGAAGCACCACAATCTGATGCAAATACAGAAACTAAGTGATGCAATCTGCTGATAAAGATCTCAGCCTTCTACACAAATATCGATCTGCTCTTGAGACAAACTCGCACTTGAGAAAACTCGAACTTGATATGAATGGATGTGAATGAATGAATAATAGATCATACAATGCAATGGATCAACGTGTATATATACAAGTGAATGAGAGACGAATCCCTTCAAGTTGTTCATGTCGGCCTTGAATAAAAAGACGTGCCTTTAAGTCTCATGAAGTCGGGTTCTAGAAAAATCGCGTCCCTTCATGAATGGATGTCAGCCTCATTAAATAAAAACATTTCTTCATTAATTTGAGCCTCTTCATAAATTGAAGTCTCTTATAAATTAAATAGCCGTTGGCTAATATTTAATTTATTGGTTGGAAGTGACAACCGACGTTGTATAACGTCAACAAGTCTTACTAGCAAGTCCTATGAAAACGCGATTAAGGCAAAGGGGTCTCACACCTCTAGAGTTCTTGAATGATTGAACTATGTCTATGCTTCTACCAGGATTCCAACTCGTCAGAAGAATTTTTGGCCCATAACTAGGGTTCTCTATTCAATACAACAGGTTCATATACTATAATGCAACCTAAGCATAGAAAACTCAAGGCCCGAGTGTTGAACTTGGGTGCTCTGATACCAAATGTAGGGCCTGTAAATCTCACTTACTAAATCATTTTGTTCTTGTTTCCTTCTCCAAACTTTTATAGACTTTCCTTTTTGTTTGGTCATGATATCCTTCATCTTTTGCTGCCTAGGTGGTTTCACAAAGCCACTTCTACAATATTGTGCAATATCTCCATGGTTATTGCATTTGTAGCATACAACACTATAGTTCACATATGAATTTTAGTTTCTACCTGTCCACCCATAAGAACTTCTATTTCTGTTCCATCCATCATTATATGTCACTTGTGTTCTATGCTCTCTTGCCTTATGTCCAAAATGATTGCATGAGTAGCGATAGCCATAATAGGTACTCTTGAACTTGTATGTATGCACTTGCCTTGAAGGAAAGGACTTCTTGAAATTGTCCTTGTTAACTTTAGGAGTTTTTTCCTTCTTGCTACGTTAATTTCTGATAGGGCTTTTGAAAGTATCTTCAAGGCTTTTTATCTTTCCCTCATTTGTCTTCTTAGGAATCTCTTTGGAATCTTCCTTGAATGTTTGATTTTCTTTATAACCAAGTCCTATTTTATTTGACGATGATCTTTGTGTTAGTTTTTATGATCAGATTAGAGCACAAAAAATTAATTCAAAAATAACACAATGACACAGCAGATACCCTGGGAAAACCCTCCTCTTGAGGGAGAAAAACCCAGCAACAATATATCTTATATTTTGAATGATAAACAAAAGTCTCCTTTACAAAGAGGCTGATATGGAGGCCAAGGAAGAGCACCACAATTTGATGCTAACACAGAAATAATATGATGCTTATACTGATGACAAACTCAGCCTTCTGTAATGCTGTGATCAGCCTCTTCAATATATCGATCTACGTCTTCAATATATCGAACTGCTCATGAAGTATATCTATGATCAGCCTCTTCAATATATCAATCTGCTTCTTCAAAAAATTCGCACTTTCTTGATCACAGGTTCAGCCTCCTTGAAACCTTCGATCTAACTTCTTCAATACATATTGATCTGTCCTGAAGTAGATTGCTCTTGAAACTCACAGCCAATGTAAAGGATGAACTCGCACAAAATGATAATCGAATGAACAAGTGAATGATCATCAAGCATATATACAATGTGATGAGGAGAGGATGTGCCTCTTCAAGTCGGCCTCCACCAAAAGTCGGCCACGAAAAGAAATATGACTCTTCATAAAAAATCGCGCCTAAGAGAAGTCGGCTATAATAACAATAACTACATATTAATTAAATGAAGTGTCTCTTCATTGTTATCGGTCTCATATAAATTTGATAGCTGTTTAGGCTCCATTAAATTTATCCTTGATGCCGTGGCTGGAAGAAATCGACCGACGCTGCTATGAACATCAACACTTTGCTTGTTTAATATATCATCCAAAATCTTGGTGCTCTTATCAAACTTGAGGTTCTTGTTTAACTTGGAGGATGTCTTTTCTAGATCCTTGCTCAAAGAACCTATCTCGGATTTTAACATTTCACAATCTTATTCCTTTTTCTCTAATTGAACTCTCACTTCCTCTTTCATCTTGTATCCTTCTCTCATCTGAAATTTTAGCTCGACATTTATCTTCTCAGATTCTTCAAGACTTCGTACTAACACTACATTAGATTCATTGTTGTCTTGAACTTGTAGCTTTATTTTTTGGTTCTCCTTTCTAACCCCTTGATCTCACTGTAGGCATAATGGAGTTCCTCCTCAAGATCCACTACACTATGACCTTCATCATTTTCTTCTTGTAAGTTTATATCAACATTCTCATCATATTCTATTAACTCCTTTTCATCTAAGTTCATCTCCGCTTTTCTTCCATTCACAAGGTGGTTTTCTCTTTTGATGATATCATCTTTTGTTTTTGTTGTCATTTGTGTTTCATTTGTCACCCCATTGTTTTTGCTTGCTTCTTTGTCATTACTTGCATTTGATTTTGTTGGTGCTTTGTCATCAATACCCTGCTTGGTATTTCCTTTTCCTCTTGCCATGTGTGCTCTTTAGATCTACCTTCTCGTTTGTTAGACTAATTCAAAGGAACCCACTTTGATACCAATTGATGAGCATACAATTATACTGAGAGGGGGCAGCAGGTGAATCAGTATAATACAACTTTTAACTTTTCAAACTTATTTAATCACAATAGCAACTATGCAAGAATATGACAATGAGAACAAGTTGACACCAAGATTTTACGTGGAAACCCTTATGGGAGAAAACCACGGTGCGAATAATGTACTTTATATATTTATGCAAGTTTACAATGATTGTAGGCACCAACCCACTAGAGGCACCAACCTCTATCCAGTTTTGTAGGCACCAACCTACAAGGAGCACCAACTCCCTCTTGCAAGGCACCAACCTTGGCTAACTAGAGGCACCAACCTCTTACAATAGACTGAAAATCTGAATATAGAATGAGACCTTTACAATAGATCTCCTTTTGCTTCAAATCAACTCCTCCTCTGTGATGTATGCTGCTTCCTTAATGCTCACATAAGAGTTATATTTCCCTGCTCTTCTACTCACATAATCAATCTCTCACACTTCTTTGAATCTGCATACATATATCTTTGCAGATATATATAACTTATCTTTATTACTCAACACAGGACTGCTGGGATATATATAATGTCTTTTTACCCCACTTACTTTTGCTTATACACACACTTTCACATACAAATCTGCATCTTACAAATCTGCATAAGATAAGCTTCTTAAATCTTCATGCATTTTTCTTGTGATGAATAATTTTTCTTTTTATTTCACACACACTCTCATTCTTTCAAATCTGATTTGAATCATGTATATATATATTGCTCAAAGATTGCAACCTTTGTGAAAGATTGCATTATTTAAACTCTGCGTTTTGAAGGAATCACATCACTTCAAACCTGTTTGTTTGTTTTACCAAAAACCTTAATCACACCCTTTAAAATCTGACTTACGATATCTATTGCTTTCCTTATCAGAATGGTCGCACCATTTCATTTATTTGTTTATAGTCATGAATCTTACCTCTTGACTTTGCAAAATGATCGCATCGTTTGGTTTTCAAAGGACTTTTAAATATTCACTTTATTTGAATGGAGTGCTTCTCTTCAAAAATCGTATCCTTTTAATTTTGTCTTATAAGCGTTGTCTTTTTCTGTTTTGTCTTATTCTGAATTTTGTCTTCATATTGCTTTCTCTTTATTTTTTATTATTTACTTTTCCATCGTTGCTTTTTGTACTATAGTTGCTGCTTTTTTTCTGTTTTTTCTTTAGTGACAAGTCACTTAACTTTAAATCATATCACGTCCTGTATTTTGAATAAGACATTTTTTGTCTTATTAACAAATCAGCCACTCTTGTCTTATTTGCTTTAGTCTTAAAACTGTATTCTCTGCTCATCTTGCTGTAAGATAACAATCTGCATTAAATTGTAACGGGATTCTGGATGTTCTCTTTTTTTTTTATCGATCACTTGTTCTTGCTGCTATTGTTCCTTCTTTTATCATTGTTGTTGCCTTCACTCCCTTAGTGCTTTGAAACTGATTGGTTGCTTACGTTACTCAAATTATGGAATACAAAATTTCTTCAACATATCATGACATCAATGATAATCATAGCAAACTTCGTCTTTGTACCTTTGACATCAATGACAATATTTCCAACAAATGCCCCTTAAATTTTACAAACTTATCTAGATTGAGAGATTTGGTGAGAATATCAACTGTCTGATCCTCTGTTGGAAAATACAACAACTGAATTGATTCGTCTTCAACAAGCTTCCGAATGAAGTGATAATGATTTTCCACATGCTTGGTTTTTTCGTGGAAGACTGAATTTTTGGCAAGTTTGAGCACTCCCTGATTATCACAGAACAAGGGAGTCAGACCTGCTTGAGATATTTGCATATCCGCAAGAATCCGGCGAAGCCAAACTGCCTCACAAGCTGCCTTAACTGTTCCTCGGTACTCTGCTTCGGTCGAGGAAAGAGCCACTGCCTGCTGCTTTTTACTTGTCCAAGTGACTGCACCAGATCCCAAACTAAAAACATACCCAGATGTTGATTTTCTGTCATCAACTGAACTTGCCCAATTTGAATTTGTGTAACCAGTGAGGCTTGGATCATGACTCCTAGTGTAAAGAAGTCCATAATCAGAAGTGCCCTTCACATAACGTAGCACACGCTTCCTTGCTACCCAATGATCAGCCTTGGGGTTTGTCATGAAGCATGAAATGTAGCTAACTGCAAATCTGAGGTCAGGTTTAGTTGCAGTGAGATAGATGAGGGGCCTACTAGTTGCCTGAACAAGGATTCCTCCACTATAGGTGAATTTGACTTAGCTGCCAACTTCAACCCTTTTTCCATAGGTGTGGAGGCAAGTTTGCAATCCTGCATTCGAAACTTATCCAGTAGACTTCGAGCATATTTGGATTGAGAGATGAAGATACCACTCTCTGTCTGCCAAACCTCAACAGCTAAACAATAATGCAGTCCTAAGTTTGTCATATCAAATGAGCTGCACAAATCCTGTTTGACCTCATCGATCAAATGTGCCGAGCTGCCAGTAATGATCAGATCATCAACATAGACAACAAGAATAAGAATATCACTACCAGTGTTTTTGACATACAGATTAGAATCAGATGGACTCCTCTGAAAGCCATGATCTTTGAGGTACTTGTCAATTTTGATGTACCAAGCTCGAGTAGCCTGTTTCAGACCATAGAGTGGTTTCACCAGTCTTCACGCTTGATGTTCTTTACTGACAACCTTGAATCCTAGAGGCTGCGTCATATAGACTTCTTCCTTCAACTCACCATTGAGGAAAGCACTCTTGACGCCCATTTGATTGACTTTCCAACCAAACTGGGCTGCTAAGGCAAGGATGAGCCGAATAGTACTCATCTTGGTTGTAGGAGCAAAAGTCTCCTCGTAGTTAGTGCCTTTCTTCTGTGAGAACCCCCTAGCAATGAAACAAGCTTTGTACTTGTCAAGGGTTTCGTCAACTTTATACTTAACCTTATACACTCATTTGTAGTAGATGGGCTTCTTCCTTGGAGGAAGATGAGAAAGGACCCAAGTGTTATTCTTTTGAAGACTATGGTATTCAACCTCCATAGTTGTTTCCCACTCAGGAACTCCTTTAGCCTCTGAATATGTCTGAGGCTCATAAACACTGTGAATGTTGGCCATGAGAGAAAAATTAACTTTATGTGGCTGTTTGCTCTTGTTTTGGAGGATCTACCCTCAATGAGCTCATCATCATGAAGATCACCAATGGTCTTAGCCCACCATTTAGGCCGGAGAGTAGAAGTGCCAACATTAGAGGCATGAGAAGGAGTTGGAATTGGTACTGGATCTGGAACAAGTTCAACAGGTGGAAGATTAACATCATCCAAAGGAAATTCGGGTTGAGCATCATCAAAAACGAAATTTGCATCATCCCTCCCATCAGGTGGACCTAACGGAAGACAGACACCCAAATTTGAATCCTTCAAAGGCTGATCCTCAAAATGCTACACAAACGAGGAAAGGTGAAAGGGCCCTCATTCTTCATCAAAGACAACATCACGACTTAAGATGAGACGATGAGTGTCTACATCAATCAACCGGTAAGCCTTATGGTTTTCCTTGTATCCTGTGAACATAAGCTTTTAACTCTTGGAATCCAACTTGGAGTGCTTGGCATCTGGAATCCATACATATGCTAAAGAGCCTAAGATTTTCAAATGACTGATCCAAGGTTTGCAACCAGTCCGAGTCTATGTAGGAGACCAATTAAGAAGAAAAACAACAGTGTAGACTGTTTCTGCCCAATATTTCTTTGGAACATTCTTGTGTTGTAACATGGACCGGGCCATCTTAGTGATTGTGCGATTGCGCCGCTCTACAACATCGTTTTGCTGAGGGGTTTTAGGGTGTGCTTAACTGGCGTTTGATGTCGTGTATATCACAGAAGTTGGAGAAATCAGTAGGACAAAATTCCCCCCCATTATCTGACCTAAGAGTGACTATGGAATAGCCAGACTCTTTCTCTACTAAGGCCTTAAACTTCTGAAATACAGTAAACACACCTGATTTTTGTCTAAGAAAGTACATCCACATTTTACAACTGAAATCATCAACAAAAAGCAAGAAATACCTGCAACTAGGAACAAAAGGTGTATTCATTGGCCCACATACATCAGCGTGGTTAACTTGCGTTTGATGCTGTGTATATCACAAAAGTTGGAGAAATCAGTGGAACAAAATTCCCCCCCATTATTTGACCTAAGAGCGACTATGGAATAGCAAGACTCTTTCTCTTCTAAGGTCTTAAACTTCTGAAATACAGTCAACACATCTGATTTTTGTCTAAGAAAGTACACCCACATTTTACGACTGAAATCATCAACAAAAAGCAAGAAATACCTGCAACCAGTAACAAAAGGTGTATTCATTGGCCCACATACATCAGCGTGAACCAATTATAGTACCTTGGAGGCTCGCCATGAGTCACCATCCAGGAACGGTGTCTTGTGTCGCTTCCTAGCCTGACAAGCTCCACAAACTCCATGATGCTGAGTTTGGATCTTAGGTAAACTAGCTACAAGTCCCTCCCGAGATAGCCTAGAGAGATAGTGCACATTTAAGTGCCCATAACGCTGATGCCAAAGACTGGTGCTGGAAGAATTTTTGGTTGCCATGGCTAACTCTGGAGAATCACCTATATCCACAAGTCTGTATAGACCATGATCCTTAATGCCAACAACCACAGTGATGGGAGTCTCCTAATCAACAATTGAACACTTATGTGCACTGAATACCACATCTAATTGAGGAGAGTGCCGCATAATCTGATTGACAGAGAGAAGGTTCAGTTCCGTGCCAGGAACATAGTATACATTGAGGAATATGAGATTCCTCCTAGCATACAGAATCTGAACATTGCCCTTGCCTACAACAGTATACTCTTTTCCTCCTCCAAAAATAACTGAATCATTGAAAGGAGAGAAGCCGGTGAACCAATCACGCCGATGGGTGAAGTGTCGTGAAGCACCCGAATCAATGTACCAGGCATAGGACTTCACATGATTTGCAGGTCTGTTAGCCATAAAGGCGTAAAAGGCAGACTCCTTCTGCTCAGTGTGCTTGACAACATTTGCTTTCGGTTGAGACCCTCCCCGCTTCTTTTGTTCAGAAGCCAAACGCTAACGACAATCCTTCTTCATATGACCATATTTGCGGTAGTAATTACATTGAATGTTCTTCTTGGGGCTATCTTGAGGTTGACCTAAGCCTTTTTGCTGCGAAGGCTGACTTTTCCCTTTATTCTTAGCCTGAGACTTGGCTGCAAAAGCTTGCTCTGTAGAGGATGAAGAAGCACTACTACCAAACTATTGTCTCCAACGATCCTGTTGCAAAAGTTTAATACAAAGCTTTGGAAACTTCAAATCAACATTAGTTGATGTAACGTTGAGAGTTTCAACAAAGTGCTCATAAGACTTCTGTAGACTTTTCAAATTGATGACTACCATGTCTTCTTCATCAATCTTTTGACCAATCGCCTCCAACTGATCATGGATGTCCTGAATCTTTGTTAGATGCTCCTATAAGGACATTCTCTCATCCATCATGATGGAGAACAATTGGTTTTTTAGAAAGAACGCACGACTCTTGTCGGAGGTGTCATGCAAGGTTTTCAAATGCTCCCAAATCTCAGTAGCTGATTTGCCAAATGAAACTTGTGGAAGCAAATCATCGGTAATAGATAGTTTAATGAGCATCGCTGCTTCACGATTTTGCTCATCAAACTTTTCTTGGTCTTTACCCGCCGTTGTGGGATGAGTAGCAGTGCTTAGAACAATTTGATCAAGACACCGATATTCGAAGATAGTCATTATTTGCTGCTTCCAAGTATTATAGTTTTTTGCCATTGAATCGCTTACTGACTTCCAACATTATGTTTGTCAAACTCGCCATCTTGCACACTTTCCGAGGCACAAAAAACAAGGCAAACAAAAGAGGTGATAAAATTGATTGCACTGATTTCAAAAAACTAAGGCAGTTGCAAACACAAATTTCGAGGAAAACTCGTTTGCACAAATCCCAATGAACGAATTATGAGGCACCTAGAAAATTCTGATGACAACCCAAAAATGTCATGAAAAACCCAAAAAGAATCTTTTATTAGAAAAAAATTTCGGCTTGAAATAGAGGATTTATTTAAAACCCTAGCCGCCAAATGCATTTTATGAAAAAAAAAACTCCTAGGAAATGACGATCAATTCCAAAAACTCGAGACCAGAGACAAATAAAAGCCTTCTGTTGCATGCCAAGAAAAATATGAGAAAACCCTTCTCAAAAATAAAATAAAATGCAAGCTATGGAAGTAGAAAATGCGCCACAAGAAGCATCAGAAAAACGATTTTTCAATCACCCAGACAAAGGGAAACAACGCCTAGAAACAAAGAAAAAATCGCGGGTCCTTGGCTTGCAGAAAAAAAAAGTGTTTCTTAAAGACGCCCAAAAATCTGAAAAACACGCGCCCAAAAAACTCACGCGGCTAAAAGAAGGGACAAAAATCGTGCCCAACAGGGAAATTACCTCGCTCGATTTATAACTATAAAAAGAAACCCTCGATTTTTAGCAGAACGAGACATAGACACAATTTCAAAGACGACCAATAGAAGCTAGTCGTGTGTGCGGAAAGATGAACAAACGGTGCCCAGAATGTACTCTTTAAAAGAAACTTCTTACGAATTGCGCCAGAATCGAATTTGGCTCTGATACCATAGTACAAGAAAGATGGTAAAAATATTCGATATTATTTACAAGAGGCGAAAGCTTCATTTAAAGAATTTAGAAAGGGATGATTCTAATTACAAAGTTCGAAAAATAGAAACATCACCGAATAAAACAACTAGTTTACATAATTTACAAAATGGGAATATTGACCATTAATAGTAACTAAATATTATTTTAATAGTATTTGGCCAAAAACTAGTTGTATGATCATCTTTGCATTTTTCTGATCATAACATTTTTTTTCGTAATATTGGAATTGGTTTTAGCTCAGGTTTAAGATCTGTTTTAACTTTTTTTTTAGAAGTTGGGTTTAATATCTGATTGTAGGCACATTTTTTTTTAAAAGCCAAAAAGCTTGGTTTAATGTGTCAATTAAGTGTTGCATGATGAATGGATGAAATTTTTTAATGACATCCATGAGGCCAAGCAGTCTAAGGGACCAAGAACTGCAGTCCTAAGATATTTTCAAACTCTTTTTTAATTTTGGATCTTCTACAGTGGATCTTGATCAAAAAACTTGTAATTTTGCTAAGCCTCGCTTCCTCAAATAAGGCTGTTAGGTTGTTTACTTTCAGGTTGCTTTCATACTGGATACATATATCATTATAGGCTGGGCACTTCATGATGAAGTGCCATTCTGTCTCCATCGCCCCCTTATGCATAATAGGGAGGTTCTTACTGGCCCATCCTTACTGGTCTCACCATGTACCCATGTGGAGTTAACCCCTTTGGCATAGTATGCTTCCTTTTGACCATTTTGTTTTGTTTACATTGCAGTCCTGATTTTTTCCATCACTTTTTTTTAATTTCCTTATTGGTGTTTGGCTCTCGTGTATGCCTTTTTGCTATGCTCCCTTGTGGGGTTAAACTTTTTGACATAGTACGCTTTCTTTTGACCAATTTGTCCTCATGGCAGTGGGGTTAAACTTTTTGACATATTATGCTTTCTTTTAATGAATTTGTTTTGTCCACATGGCAGTCCTGAATTTTTCCATCACATATGTTTTTATTTCCTCATTGGTGTTTGAAAACTCTTGCATGTCCCATTTACTCATCCATTTATTTTTCTTCCTCCAACTTGATTCCTCCCCCACTACCATTTTGGCCATACGCTCTTCATTTGGATTTAGTCTATTTCCGAAAATCCGTAGGCTAAGCTGAGGTGGAAAATTAGGGTTTCCTCTTTCAGATCTTGCTTAGTTGGCGTTCAAAAGTTGTTGTGCAGACTTACTATTTATAGCAGTTTGCTATTTTTAGCAAGTCTATCTTTTGGTAGTATCTATCTAGCAGCAGTTCAATCCTTTGCAGTTTATTGTTTAGTTTGGCTTTCTATTGTTTTGATGTGAACTTACTATTTATAACAATTGGCTATTTTTAGTAAGTCTAATTTTGGCAGTGGCATCATCAGCAGTTCAACTCAAGTCATCTTGCTATCCATTAGTTTTAGTATTGGCATTGGTTTTGGTTATTTCCATGGACTAAGTTTTTATACTTAGTCAATTTCATGTTTTTCAGTTGTACCCCACGCTTAGGCTTAATAACTTCATGTTGTTTTAAAGAGGGGTCATTAAGGGGTCATGTTGAGCATTTAATGATTTAAATAAACGCTTTATTGTTGCAATTTGGAAATAGACGCCTAAAAGAAAAGTTGAATAATGTTTTATTATTTCAAAAAGTAAATGCTTAAAGGTGGCGTCCCTCTTGGAAGTTGAAGTGATTTGACTTCTTGGAATTTGAAGTGTTTCATTTGCCAATTGAAACTTATATATTGCTGCTGTTTGAAGAGCTGGTTATCTTTTGGAAATATTGTAAAGTTATGCTGCTGGTTTGAAATCCAGAATCCGGCTAAGGAAAAACTTAGCAATTTGTCTCCAGTCTTCGGGCCTGAAACTATGGTTCCCTAGATGGTGGATTGAGAGTGTGTTTCATTCATAAGTGCACATCGAGCTTCATTGTTGAAGAATTTGAAGTATTTTTCAATTTTTGAGCTTGCTGGTTCATTCATGGCTGAAGGTGATTTTCATTCACAATCTCGTTTCGATGAGGGTTTATGGCCTCTAAAGTGGGAAATGATGTTTAATTGTGATTCAGATCAATTTTAGATGATGTTTAAGTTCCTTTTCAGTGGTATCAGAGCAAAAGATCTTGCCATTCCTGTTGATCAGTGCTTCATGTTTAGGCAGATGAGTGACAGGGATCTCTGGTACTACATTGTGTAGAAACCCTAAGTTTCCCCTAATCCTAATTTGATAGTTTTGACGTTTTTACGAAGTTTTGGGTTTTTGAGCGTTTTTGGCGTTTTGTGCAATACAAAAATGGCGATTTGTTGATGTGTGTTTTATCATCCACCAAACATTCAGAATAAAAATGCCCAAAGACACTTTATCCTCTCTTGAAAAACCACCGCATAGGCGATTCCAAGGTTTCTTTAGTCGGGTCTCGACGTGTGGATAAGCTCAATGGTCGTTGTGATAATGCTGGTAATAAACAAGGGGACTTACGTAGAAAGTCTGCACAAGTTAGGGACTTAGGAAATTTATCTTTGTAGGTTCTCAATTAGGACTTTCAATTGTGGATCTCAAAAAAATGGCAAAAAGAATAGGGTTCAGAGAATCTAGTCTAAGCCTAAGAACTCAAGAGACAGTAAGGACTCGGTGAAGAGGAATAAACCACACTTTGTTTCGCCTCCTGCAGGACAACATACGCAAAGTGGGTGCAATCTTCAAGGGGTTTGTGAGAATAATTTTCACACCTCGAATGAGGTTGAAGTTAAGCTTCCACGTTTAAGAGCTCAGGCTAACTTTACAAATCGAATGCAAATCATCCATTCAAAAAAAGTATGAGCTACACTTCACCATCGAATCAATACGATCAATCTCTCATTCAATTTAACAACTTTTCAAAGCAAATTCTATTTAATCTAACTTTAACTCTAATCTATGGCGGAAGGCAATATGTAACCTCGCTTACTATTCAACAATAAGAAGTGATTCAAGGCAAATCATGCTCAAGAGCTTTTATCATTCAAAATAGTCTCAATGCGACAATATACATAATCTGTCTCCACACAAAATGAAAATGAGAGAGCACTAGTTTATATAGAGCTCCAAAAATGAAATGAAGGGCCGAGATTAAAACAAGATCAACGGCCGAGATTATTACAACCAAACCCTAATTAGGGTTTCCCAAAATAACAAGAGTTAATCATCAGAAAACTATCAGAAAAGTGGCAGTTCCAGCTATAATCAAGGAGAGGCGTCCTTATCCATTTGAGTGGCATTGTGCTTGGCGAATCTGGACACTACTGCAATGACCTCGTCCATCGTGACAGGCGGCAGCATGCTGATCCGGAATTCAAGTCCGTCCAACTTCTCAGCACATCTAGCAAAAGTACCTTCCCAATCTGCCTCCTGCTTCTCAAAATCCTTTCGAATGGACGAGAGTCTTGCCACTCTCGCAAAGTCTTGTTTCAAGAAAGGTCCAGCGGTCGAGAAGAAAGTTTCTTGAACCTTATGCTTCAATCTCTCCAACTGCATGTCATTCTCCCGGATGACTTCACGGTCGAACACATCAGTAGTTATCATGCAAATCTTCTCCTGGATTTTCCTGACCTGTTCTTCAATTCCAAGTCCATCGACTCTTGCCTTCTCCAAGACTTCTTCTCGTATTGTCACTGCCCAAAACCAGTGATGAAAATCATATGCTGCCCTTGCAGCAATCACCTTTTTATCAACTAACTCCTCCCTCGGAGTGCTCTTCAAAATTCTAAGGCTTGGAATAAGCCTTTCCTGCATATCCGGGACACCTTCCCATGTTTCTGCCATATCCATCAATCTGGAAAGAAATGAAGAGGTTCGTCCATAGGCCAGTGCCAACTTTTCCATGAACAAGGCCGCTTCCGTGCCTTCACTTGCCATCCAGTCTTGTGCTTCCCTGGCCGTCACCATTCCGTGCTCGACTTCCCTAGTCACCTCCTGTGATGAATTGAGGAGAGGAGGAACGGTCGCATTGCCCTGATCAAGCGGCTGGGTCAAATGTTGTATATATTCCTTGAGACGTTTGACCTCCTTTTTATACTCTTTCTTCTTGGTCACTTCCTTTTCCAGTCTCGCTTTAATGGTCGAGACGGAATTATCTAACTCTTCTACTTCCTGACCTTTCGAGGTCGGACCAAGGTCAACAGTGGTTATTGCATACTCTTGTGGAGTGATTTCGTCCTGTGGCTTGTCCACTGTAGGCACTGCAATGTGCACGGAACGGTTGCCTGTCTCGTTCCTCTGAATGGTGGAGAACTTCTTGGCGGGCTTCTTGACTGCAACCTGCTCTAATCTTGCCAAGAAATCGGCAGTATCATCTTCTTCTTCTTGTTGAGCCTCAGCAGGCACCTGGATTTTCATCCTCTCCAACAGCCAGTCTGGAATGGTCGACTGTTCGATGCCATCCTCTACTTGAACCTCGTCCTCGTTTGGAACATCCACTATCCCTCTGAGGGCGGAAATCATTCCTTCCTCTAAGGCATTATCCTGAGCTTCTACATCATTGTCTGAACCTAAAATTTCTGTGCCTGTTGGTGACGCAGGCTCTTCATCATCTAGTTGAATAGGCTCATCATTTACTTCCTGAGCTGCAAGAGGTTCAAGCATTTCCACCAAGGAGTCGTCTATATTGGCCACAAACTGGTCAATGTTCCTGGATGCTGCTGACCGAGAAGGCTCTCCTTTATGCCTCTTGGAAACAGGTTCAGCACTTGGCATTATTTCTTTTCTTTTCTCTCCAATCCCGACCAAGTCCTGATGGGATGCACCAGCATTAGAGGAATATGACTCTGATTCGCTCAACAGATCATATGTGAGCGTGACTCCTTTCTGTCTTAATTCCTGAACATGATAATCGACCCACCACTGAGAATATTTCGTCACTGGCCTCATCAGGGTGGCTAGGTCTGCGTGCTCTGGCTCTGACCATTTTACTGGAGGGAGAGGTCGGCTTTCCTCAAAGCGAGGCTGGACGTGGTTTCCATCATCTTGGAGCTGATCAGGCACTCGACAGAACTCAATTGTTCTCATGAAATCCAAGGACATCCTGGACCACATTTTCCGTCTGACCTCATATTCATCCGCAGCATTTGCCCAAAAATCCTCCAATTCCATCCTGTGCTTATATTTTCTCCCTTCCACTGTCCGGATATTATGATGTGGGTCATAATTGACCCTGGACTTGTATGCCGTGAAAGGATACCATTGGATCTCTAGTCTTGCACTTTCAGCCGCCTGTGCGGATGGACAGTACTCTAGCATGTTCCCGATGAAGAATGGGAATGTGACGGACGCCTTCTTGGTCGGCCTCTGAATATTCTGGTACTCTTCTAATTGTCTTAAAACCTCGAGCAATATCATCCGATTAGTCGGATAGATAGGCAATTTATAGGGATTTCCAGTAAATCCCTGGATCCTGATATATGTGAATTTAGGGAACTGGATGAACCAAGACCCATATTTGCTGATAAGACTTTTTGCTTCATGGCTCAGCCTTTGGTGCACTCCTCCTTGAAGCTTTCTGGTGATATGCATTAGGAATGCATCATGCACCCTCCTGAAGTGAGTCTTCTTCAACTGGAGCTGAGGATAGCAGTCGTAAGGCTTGAGCTCGTTCTCCCCGTTGCCAATTTTGCCTTTGCAGATCAATCCTGGATATTTGTATGATCTGGCCAACAGGTATATCACATATGAACTCATGTGAAAAGACTTGGTCTCTTCAAGGTTGATCAGTTGCTCATGGAGGGTTGTCACTTATCATCCGTGACCAGTTGAACATTTTGACTCCAGGTGATCTCGTCGATGAAATAGTACATCCAGCTCTCAAAGAAGGCGCCTTGCGGATTGCCAGCTATTCTGTTAAGCATCAGCACAATATCCCCAAAGTCTTCCTTGAAGTCCGTGCGGCGAGGCCTCTTAGGCAACTTCTTGATTGACGGCTTTGGCTTGTCCATCCAAACCTTGTTGACTGTTGTGGCGCACAAATCTGACTTGCTGTCATATAGCATTTTGGCTTCTTCTTTGGTCTTATAGACCGTTCTTGAATGTTCAGGGATGCCAAAGGTCTCCTGAATTGCAACTTCGTTCAGGTGTGCCAAGATCCTTCCGTCAGGGGCGATAATCTGTCTTTTCTGGGCATCATAATGGCGAGCACATTCTACCATTAACTCTGCACAATCCATTGCCGGAGGGAATCCAGCTGCTTGGAATATCCCGTTTCTGACCATTCTTCTGGCTATTGCCGTGGGAAGTCCCTTCTGACCGTATACTCTTTTCTTAAATTCGTCAAAATCCACATGTCCGAGGTCAGTATCCACGACATTCTTCCACTTTGAGATGACCTTGGTCTCCTTCTGAGCACCCTTGTTGGCGAACTTCATTTTCAGCTTCCTGGATAATACTCCTGCGTGTCCGTCAACCTCAGTGAAGGAGCGTTAAATGCAAATCAGATTTAAAAATCTGTTTTTTTTGAAAAGTGCGCCCCTCTTCAAGAAGAATTCAGCTTTGAATAATTCTCCTCTTCTTTTCCCGCGAAAAATTCCTCAGCATAACACTACTTTTCCCTCTGGGAAAATTCGACTTTGCTTATGGACGAATTAATTGCCTGTCAATTTCGAGAAAGATTAAATTTCTCTTCAGCTGTGTGTGAAAAAATGAGTTGCTGAAACTCATTATAATGCTGAGAGATTGAATTCGATTTAGCAACTGCCGTAATCTTTCTCGATCTCGATTTGTTTTTATTTTCCAAACAGGCAACTTTCCTTTTATCTTCCGACAAGGATCAGTCTCGAACTTATCCGGACAAATCTTACTGATCTTCAAAAATTCGATTTTTTTATTTAATGTTTATTTTTTTGATTTTTTCAACTTTTAAATAAAACATTAAATAATTTAATTAAATCCATGGTGAATTTAATTTTCTTTTTGTCGGACTTCATCTCCGCCTGGCGTGCTTTACTTTCGTCCGATTCGTGTCTGGCAATTTTGATTTTGTCCAAGGTATTTTAAGTTTCCAAATAGTTGAAAATTAATATTAAAATATTAAAATATTTCAATTAATTCCAACCCGTTCGTCTTGGACCCATGGCTATCTCGATCTTCCTTCATTTTTTCTTGGCTGAGAGTTTATTTTCCAATTTCGTCCTTGATTTCGTCTAGCCAAACCAAATCTTAAGCCATTCCGTCGAGAATTTCATTGCCAGATCCCTATTTTTCTTTGCCGAGGCGAGATTTTAAGCTTATTTTGCTCTGCCAAAGTCAAATACTTCCTTGCTCAGTCGAATTTTTCTAGGAAAAATCCTTGTCCGAATGTCTTCGTTAGGCGAATTTCCTTGATGTCTGACATATTCTTCCTCCTTCTGGCCAAGGACGATCCTTCCTTTCTCCCTGCCTTGCGCATTTTTCTTGGGTCAAAGTTGACAATTTCTCGACATTTTCTCCATACTTAGGCAAATTTTATCTCTTTTCCTCATCGTGTCAGGCACATTTCGTTTTATTCTTTGCCACATCCTGATCTTCTTTAGCACATGCCCTTTCAATCTTGGCATTTGTCCTCTCGAAAGTGTCACAATACTTGGCCAACGTCTTCATTTTTCATCCTTTTAGCCTCTGTACTTAGGCAAATATTCGAACCTCTTCTTAGACTTGGCATTAACACTTAGCCAAAAATCTTACCATCTTATCATCTTGGGCGGACTTCCTTGGCTTCTTGGACAAGATCATGGATGTCTTTGATACTTTGCTAGCTCCTTCCAAGTGTATGGCGGACTTTGTAGATCTTTTGGACGGACACCATGGATGTCCCTCTTTCCTAGGGCGGATTTCCTCAACTTCTTAGCACTTATTCTCATCATTTTATCCCTTTGGAAAGGATTTTCCACCCTTTTAGGCCCTCATACTTAACCAAATTTCGAAATTCTCCTTAGCTGGGCGCCAACACTTAGCAAATATGTTGATTTTTCCTTACTTTCATGCCTAGGCGGACTTTCAATAGCCTTCAGCCAAGTCCCACCTTTTAAGGGCGGACTTCCTTAGTATTTTGGACGTCCTTTAAAGTGAAATGGCGGACTTTAGGGGTCTATGGGATATCAAGGGCGGACTTTGCATGGCATTAGGACATCCTCCCTGGCAAATGGCGGACTTTGAGACCTCTTAGGACGAACCTCTTAGTGGATGGCGGACTTCCAAGGAGTCTAGGATGAAGATGGCGGACTTTGAAGGTCCTTAGCACTTCCCTCAAGCACATGGCGGACTTTAGGAGGTGTTAGGATATCCTTCTTGGCAGATGGCGGACTTCCAAAGAGTCAAGGATGTGCTGGGCGGACTTTAGAGCATGCATGGACGTTGCCTCAAGATGCAGGGATATGCTTCATAATGCAAGGGCGGACTTCAAGACTTTTTCGGACATCCTCCTTAGCTGCTGGGCGAATTCCATGACCTTCCAGACCTTCACATACCTTTCTTCATGGCGAATTTTCCAGACTTGAGCACATTTTTCACAGATTTCACCATTTTAGAACTGATTTTCATGATTTCATCTTCAGATCTGATTGATCTTGAACTGGTTTTGACTGGTTTTTCCAGATTTTTGAACGTTTTTTGGCCTGATTTTCATGCTTTTTGAACTTTTTTTTTTGCAAATTTTTCAAAAATTTTCAATTTTTTCATTTTGATTTTCTGAGAGTTCTATTGAGTTTTTCGAACTTCTGAGTGCGTTTTCAGAACTCGGGACCCTTCTAAAAATAGAAACTTTCCAAAAATAGAAACTTTCTAAAAATAGAAAAAGCAACCCTAAAAAATAGGGAACCTTGTTTGGTCCAAAAATGCCAAAAATGAAAAATCGAAAAAGCAACTTTTCCTAAAAAATAGGAAGTCTCAGAATTGGCCGAATTTACAGTCGATCTTCGTCTCTTGGGCCTTCTGAGTGCTTCCATGACGTCTACGCACTGATTCAAGCATGAACTACTGACTTGGCTCGGGTAACTCTCGGCAAACTGACCTGAAACTCTTAACAAAGTGATCTCTCGTAACCGTTGCAAGGAGACAGAACCCTAAAAACTAGCAGGCAACTGGGGGGTCCCCATCAGCGATGGGGCGATGTGTGAAAAGGTCACAACGATTTTTGCAAGATATTGGAAATAAATTCAAATAAAATATATAACTCTGGAAAATAATAATAACTATCTCAAATACTGAAGCCAGACAATATATTCCACTTCTGCAATGATTACAATGATGTTCCAAACACATGCAAGGAAAAAAGGCAATAACATATTGAAACCTGGTTTTTTTTTTATACAGCAATAAATGAATGGTACGGCTGTGGTACGGCTGCAGCAAGTATGCCTTCTCCCTCTGCCAAATGATTGCTGATGACTCTGGACAAGTAGACGCCTCCAGTGATGAATGTATGAAGCTAGTATTGAAGGCGTTTCTTATATGATGAAGGGACACGTCTTTCCAGGCAAGTACGGCCTGGTAAACAGCAAACTGTTGATGAGCAGAAATCTGGTGCGGCTGTGATAAAATCTTGTTTCTCCTTCAATCTATGGATCTCTAATGATGCCAGAGATGTATGCGCCCAAATAGGAGATGACAAGCAATCCTTAATGCAAGCTATCTACTCAGAAGAAGATATACGCCTTATTTAAGATGGTACTGCCCTGGTACAGTTTGTAAGGCTGAGGCAGCAGTCAGCAATTAAATCAAAAATGTACGGCTCTCTCTCTCTGGTATCTCTGGTTGCATAGAACATGTGCGCCTAGTCTGCAAGAAGCCTTCTGGACAAAGAATTCTCTGTAAACTCTGTATATTTTTTTCCTGTGAAGCTCAACGATTTCCTCTGGATGAAGAAATCTCACACTGGTGTCAGTGTCTCACCTACGAGGCTGATTAGGTGGAATGGCTGGATTCTCCCTTGAGAATTTCGAACTCCAACCTAAGGTCTGGTTCTGCGGCAAAGCGATCAATTTTTATTCAACAATGACATAATGGCTCCAAGACCAATGCAAAACCCCTTTATTGCACAAAAGTGCGATTTCCTTAAAGATAGGGAATTTTTAAATAATTCAACTTTTAATCTTTTAATTTTCCCATAGTCCTCAGCCAGATATTTTATAATAATTTAATTCTCAAACTGGCCCCTTTCTGATGATGGGCGCACCCCTCAAGGCAAATAACTTAAGTTATAATTTAATATTATAACTTTACATTATAATCGTTAAATAATTAATATTTAATTAATACAATTAAATATTAATATCTCGCTCATTATTAACCCGATGCTCGAGCCGTCTGATGCTGTCGACCAAGGAAGTGATTCTGAACGCTGCCAAATCCCTACTGCTAAAAATAGCAGGGGTTCCACGATGACTGCCAGGAACTGCTAAAAATAGCAATTCGCAAAATGTCTCCGATCGAGCCCAAACGAAAGCCAATTGATCAAAACTGCCAATGTCGAGCCAAGCCACACTATCGACCCTACGAGGTCTGTAGAGCTGGAACTTACAAACTCGATGCTCGCCAAAAAAATGGGGACATGACATTGATAGTCAGAGCAGATTCTTGTTTAGCTCTTTGTGGTATCCAAAAGTTGGCAGTTAGGCATGGCTAATGAAGAAGAGATGAAGTTGGCAGAGACTCTCTTTATGGTTGGAAAGAGACTTGGCAAAGAATTTCAGTCAAGAGAAAATGAAGAGAACATTCTTCATTTGTTAGAACAATGTTTGAGACAAGTAAAGCCATCACCTTCAGAGAAAATGGAGTTGGCACTAGCGCCTACAGTGAATTCCTTGAATCAGCCCTATTGGTTGGGGCATCCTGATGAAGAGACTAAGTTGCTGATTTCATGGAGATAATAAGAATTGTAATTCCCCAGTTGCCCTATGATGATGAAATTATGAAGATCATATTAAATATGATAGTGGAATGTTTTCAAGATTTAGATGAAACTAGTAGTAGCTTGTTTTCAAGAAGAGCTGCTGTTTTAAAAACATTTTCTGAAGTTGGTGCTTGTATCTTATTGATAGAATTGGAGATGGAGAATTAGATTTATCACACGTTTAATTATCTTTTCACATCGACCTGGAGTAAGCAAGAAGAGAGTATGCTTGCAGCTGTCATGAATGTTCTAATCTCTACAATTAAAGAAGTTGATAGTCTTCCTAAAAGTGTCCAAACTCTTCTCTTGGATGCTTACAAACGTGAAGAGCAGATTTCTCTCACTGCTGATTTGTTAGTTAAAGAAATTTTCAGTCAATGTGAAGATAAATTGAAACCACTTTTGAAGAAGATTGTTGAAAATAGAGAAGAGATTTATGAAGCTGAAGAGGAGGTTGAAAGTTAGAATCCTTTTGAAGACATTGCAAAAGTTCAAGGGGTATTCGTGAATTTGCACTTACCCAAGCATTCTATAGAAGAATGTAATGTATTAGTGGAAGCCTTGAAGACTAGTGAGGTACTCCTGTTTTCAACAAAGGAGAACAATGAGTTGACTTGTGTTAGGGAGCCTCATGTTGAAGATTCCAAGAAAGAACTTTTGGAAACAAAAATTGAAACTTAGATGCATGAAGAGGCCATAAATGCAGATCCAAATGAAGGAGAAGTTCGGTTAGTTGAAGATATGTGTTCAATCAGCAATTTGCTTCTTTGCAATTCCAGAGAAGGATGGTTTGAAAGTCAAGTCAAGGAGGAGAAGAAGAAAGAGGAAGCTGAAGTCACTTCCTACTTCAAAGTTGAGTTGATCAATTCTTTTGATTCATGTGTAGAAGACAACATGGAAGGTGAAGTTTCTAGTAGTTATAAGGCAGATTTTTCTTCACCGGAAATCAAGCTAAGGCAAAAAGCTAAAGAATTGGAAGGCACTATGGATGGAATGATGAAGAGTGTTCATCACATGAGAGACAAGTTGAGGAGTACAACTCAAACCATTTTTGAAATCTTTATCCATCAAAGTGGTTCTACATCATCTCAACCAGCATATGAAGATTTCAGCTCAAGTTCACACATTGCTAATAATGGTATTCAAGTTTTGTCAAAACTTGATAGAATTCATAGGCAAGTAGAACATTTGATTCATGATGTGCCTAGGGGAGAAGTTGTATGTTGCATTTCTATTGATGACATGAAGTCTATTAAATTTACCTTGGAGGAAATCAAATCTAGTCTTTTGCACATCCTTCGTGACAAAGACATAGTGGCCAATATTGCTGACAAGGCATTGGAGTGGAGTGAGCTTACCAAAGCAAAGTTGCAAGAAGTGCATGAGACTCTAACTGAAGTAGAGAATCAGATTTCTGCTGTTCACTATTCATGGGAGCAAGAAAACAATAGAAGAGCAGAGGAGCTTCAAGAAATTCTTGATGAGCTTGATCTTATACAAGAAACATATGATTTGGAATGCTGTCCTGAGAGAACAAAGAATTCAAATTCTCAAGTTTTTCAAGCTTTGACAATCTCTTCTATGAAGAAGGTGCTATTAAAGTTTATGTAAATCCTCTTTTTGAAAATGATGAAGAAATTGCTTCAGAGATTACTGAAGAAGGGGATTTGAGTTTGTCTTTTAGCATTGGAGAGTTAATACGTGAGTTGCACGAAGTTGAATCTACTACTGCTCCTAGTGCAACCATTCAACAAGAATTGGTAACTCTTGGATTACAAAGAAATGAAGACATTCTTATCGTTCATCAACAGAGAGATGATTGGCATGTTGATGAAGGTTTAATTCATTATATGATAAGGATGCTTGTGAGGCTCTTGTCAGATTTTAGTTCATCACCATCTTCTCTTAGAGTGATAGATTTTAGAATTGTATTTGATGAAGGATTCATGGAATCTTTCCTGCAAGTCATAGCACAAGATTTTGGATTTGATCTCTTCAATGAACAAAGGTTGGTTGAATACTTCTTGGTGTTTCAAGAAGTGGCAATTCAGATGGAACGAGCAAATCAAAGGATTCGCGTGAGAGCAGTTCTCAGTTTGAGAAGTGGTTCTTCATGGTTGTTAGTTTGGGATCCTGACATTACTTGGGAAGAAGGTAATTTTAAAATAGATAGACCAGCATATAAAATTCAGAATGTAGTTGTGACCATTTGCTTATGTGTTGGAAAATTTCTTCAATTGAAAATCAGTATTTGGGATCTCAAGCATTTTCTTTTGAAGAATGGAATGCTTAAAAAAGAAGTTGGATGGAGAAGTAAGTGTCAAAAATTCAGTTCTATGTTTGCTGCTCCTTTTTTTCTATGTCATTGGTTCTTTATTTCTGATCATACATTGGTGTTCTGGGAAGGAAATATGATCAAAAGTTGGGTTGTGGTGACATGGGGTCTCTTGCTAAAGGTGCCACCAACTTGGTTCATGAGCAGTTATGATCATTTTGATGGAAAATTCTTTTGTTGCAGCTGCTGCTTGTCTTCTTGGATGCTGATTTTCCAAAAATCAGATCTCAAGATGATTATTTCAGACCTTTTAGGAAGCTGGTTACTTCATTTCCAGGCCTCTCCACCGCCTATTTGGATTGAATTTCTGCCACAAATAAGCAAGGGAATGTTTCCGTATGGTCAAAATTCAGGTATGGGTTGTTCATTGATGGTTGACAGTGAATTTTGTGGTACCAAATCATACATTACTTTTTGGGACAGCGAGTTATTGGCTGATTTGATTTGTCAAATTGAGACACTTGATGTGAGACACGTGAATATTTCTTGGAGTTCTTTCAGTGAAATCAGTTTGCTTCAAAGGAAGCATTGTGCATTCTCTTGGATAGGGATGGAGTGTGGAGTGTTGCTTTTCGTTTGGCATTGGTTTAGAAGCATGTTTGAAAATATTTTTGTTGCTGATCAAAATTATGACAGCAAGATTCGGAGGTCCTACAGACTGATATGGGACCCAGGCACTAACATTTTTGGTGCATTGTCTTTTGTGGATCGTGACATGTTGATCCACTTTGAGTATTCAGTTGTTTTAATCAGAGTAGCGCAACGGATTAGAGGAACAGTGTTCCTGAGAAAGATTTGGAATCCTGGTATCACTTGGTTTTTCTATTCCACAGTTGAAGATGATGAAGCCAATGATGGTCTTCTAGAATTTATTCCTATGATGTTTTAGTTTAATTTTAATCTGGTGATTTCTTTGTTGGCATCAAGCAGTGCAATGCTTACATCAGTAGGTGTTATTTTTCACCTAGGTTGATTTGGGACCTAGGGATCACATTCAGTTTTAGTTTGGTTCAGTATGGTGATTTTAGGTTGGCATTGGAATTGCTTGAGGGCAAGCAATTTTGAGAAGGGCGGACTGTAATGTCCCCATTTTGGCCATACGCTCTTCATTTGGATTTAGCCTATTTCTGAAAATCCGTAGGCTAAGTTGAGGTGGAAAATTAGGGTTTCCTCTTTCAGATATTGCTCAGTTGGCGTTCAAAAGTTGTTGTGCAGACTTACTATTTATAGTAGTTCGCTATTTTTAGCAAGTCTATTTTTTGGCAGTATCTATCTAGCAACAGTTCAATCCTTTGCAGTTCATTGTTCAGTTTGGCTTTCTGTTGTTTTGATGTGAACTTACTATTTATAACAGTTGGCTATTTTTAGTAAGTCTAATTTTGGCAGTGGCATCATCAGCAGTTCAGCTCAAGTCATCTTGCTATCCATCAGTTTCAGTATTGGCATTGGTTTTGGTTATTTCCATGGACTAAGTTTTTATACTTAGTCAATTTCATGTTTTTCAGTTGTACCCCACGCCTAGGCTTAATAACTTCATGTTGTTTTAAAGAGGGGTCATTAAGGGGTCATGTTGAGCATTTAATGATTTAAATAAATGCTTTATTGTTGCAATTTGGAAATGGACGCCTAAAAGGAAAGTTGAATAATGTTTTATTATTTCAAAAAGTAAATGCTTAAAGGTGGCGTCCCTCTTGGAAGTTGAAGTGATTCGACTTCTTGGAATTTGAAGTGTTTCATTTGCCAATTGAAACTTATATATTGCTGTTGTTTGAAGAGCTGATTATCTTTGGAAATATTGTAAAGTTATGCTGCTGGTTTGAAATCCAGAATCCGGCTAAGGGAAAGCTTAGCAATTTGTCTCCATTCTTCGGGCCTGAAACTATGGTTCCCTAGATGGTGGATTGAGAGTGTGCTTCATTCAGAAGTGCACATTGAGCTTCATTGTTGGAGAATTTGAAGTATTTTTCAGTTTTTGAGCTTGCTGGTTCATTCATGGCTGAAGGTGATTTTCATTAACAGCTCTTTGTACGATTTTAATATGCTTCTGGGTATTGAAGATATGGATTCCTAGCACATGGGCGCCCCTTCCCATAGAAGATCAGAATTTATTTCAAAGTATTTATTTTTATTCTTGCAAAATCGCCCTTGCTAAGGGCGTACCATGTTGGGAGCATTGGGAATTGTGCAAGTAAATTAATGGTTGCTTTTTGAAGCTGTTTCATCATCATGACATGGGCGCCTATCCTCTAGAGGTTCATTGCAATTGATTTCACTCAATTTGGAGGTAAATTGATAAAGTTATGTGCATTTCATTGATGTACAGTTTGCTGGTCTGATTTTCTGTATTCTCTATTTCTGATCAGACTTGTTAGTTTTTGATATAATGCTGGTTTGAGCTTCATTTCTATATCATTATTGTATTGTAAGAGTTAGAGGAAGTGTTACTCTAACCATTGATTGATTTGGAAGCATATCTTTCTTATTTGCAGCTGTTTAATTCATTGTAAAGTTGATTAGTAGTACTAACTGCTATTTATTTTATTTGCTGCAATTAGTTTAAATTTCATATTCCCACGATTGAGTGGTTGAGTTTAAATAATCACCTTTCTTAATTGTAAGTTTCCCCCCACTAAATAAGTGGTTGTGTGGATTGTATTCCCCCCACGTTAATAAGTGGAAGTGAGGATTTAAATGGCTGGCTTGCCGCCTTTAATAATGTAATAATGTCACCCACTGAATAAATGGAGTATCCCCACTGCTTGTGGATGCCATCATCAGCAAATGAATTGTATTTTCAGTTCAATTTACTCTTAATGATCCTCTGACCATATGCTATCACCTCGCCCACATTGGGATCTTGGTGAACATTCTTGGTTAGAGTTGCTTCCATGCTGATTTGCTTTTGGAGCTAACGCTAATCAGTGACTTGTTGCTTGTTTGTGTATTGAATTTTGGGATAAAAAGTAAGGGGAATATTTCATCCCTTGTGGGGTTAAACTTTTTGACATAGTACGCTTTCTTTTGACCAATTTTTTTTGTCCACATGGCAGTGGGGTTAAACTTTTTGACATATTATGCTTTCTTTTAATGAATTTGTTTTGTCCACATGGCAGTCCTGAATTTTTCCATCACATATGTTTTTATTTCCTCATTGGTGTTTGAAAACTCTTGCATGTCCCATTTACTCATCCATTTGTTTTTCTTCCTCCAACTTGATTCCTCCCCCACTACCATTTTGGGTCAGCAATGATTCCTCTAGTGGGAAAATAACGGCTTCTGCCAAAAGGATCTTATACGGAACTGGAGTTCTGATTTTGACTTTTTAAAATGAGGTCTTATGGTAGTCACATGAGTGTTTAAATGTATTTATATTGTATGTCTTGTATATTCATGTATGTATGGTTTGCTGCATAGTTCTGTATAATGTTTATATTATAGAGTAAGGTATACAAAGTTTGATGGTTTAAGGGAAGGCCATGTATTGATAAGGCATATACATTCCTTTGCTTTGTAAGTGAGCTTGGATATGCAAGAATAAACATTTGTACCATAGTTTTATACTTATAGGAGGTGAAATACCACCTCACTTAAATCATTTGCCATGATGTCCTATAACTAATCTATTGTTTCAGTTGAAAATTTTTCTTTCTAAGAATTTGATGTTGCAGATAAGTCTTGAGGCTGGTTTCGGCAGTCTTACCATGATTTTCATTGAGTTGGTGTGTTTTGATGAGTTTGAGCTAGTTTGGGGAAATTGTCTCAATTGTTGTTAAAATTACATAGCACACAGTGAAGTAGAGTCAAGTCAGCAATCTGAATTTATGTAACTGCAATTCACAACGAATTGCTGTTCTATCCAAAGCTAGGATGTATATGGTTGTGAGTAAAGTCTCTGCATCCTATGTATTCTCTTTCAAATTAACTGAATTGGAAGTTTAACCTTTATGTTTTAAAATTCTGGGTTACAATTGCATGATCAACGTGATTGTACAATATTCTGGACTTTGTGCTTATCCTTAATTATTTGTTTATAACTAAGTTGCATGGAAACCCAAAGGGGGGATATTGATTTTAGAGGATGCCTTGGAAATGGTACAGCATGTAAATGCTTGTACTTTGGTCATTTGTAATTGTGGACATTAGTATATTTTTGTTCTTTACGAGCTTTGTCACCAAGTCTTCAGAAATGTTTGTTCCATACAATATGTAATACCGAATCATCAATAGTCTTTGAGCACACATTTCATGTAAATAAATTATTAAATACTAAAATAGTCTAGTTCAACAGGCATTCTCTAGTATCATTACCTCAAATTGATTTTGACTTGGTTAGCATTCTACAGTCAACATGTCTAGCCCATCCATTTTTATGGATGTCTACAGCTAACAAATTTCCAATCTGATCTGTATTTGGTGTGCACTAATTATTCTTTGCAGGGAAAATCCTCCAAAGTTTAGATTTTCCTTTTTGTTTAGGTTTAAAATGTTTCTCTGTTGTTGTATTTTTCCCTAAATATCTCTGTAGTTCCTGTAGATAGCATAACTTACTTTTGTGTTAGTCGGCCTTGGTCGTAGTCGGCCAATTGCTAATAAAGCTATAGATTAGTAAGAATAATAATGTCATGTACTTTCGGGTAGTCATATCCGGATTAATGTTAATGTTAATGTTAATGTTGTTATGAAACGTCGTGTCGGTTGGTTATTTAACCACCGCCGAGCGTTATATGTAGTCTGTTGGGATAGTCGGGAGATGGTTATGTGCCGATGGTTATATTGTTAAGCATTGCTCTTCGATTGTACATGATATTTCTGATAATGAATAAAGTTTCGGGTGTTCAAACATGATATCTTTTTGGTTACTGTTTTATTCTATGTTCTGCACATGACTAGTTTGCCAGTAGTACGTAAGATTTGAATTACATTCCGTAGGCAAACATTTGGCGTCGTTGCCGGGGACGGATTAGGGCATCACCTGCCATGTCAGTGTAATGGGTCAACCAGCGGAAGAACCTGTAAATGCTAATGAGGAATGGGAAGACTCATTGACAGAAGATCTAGTAAATTTGTGGAAAATATCATATGTGACCACGTGCGTAGGGAATCCCACATTCGGGAGATCCCTGAGGAAGTCATCTGGGATCGGTTGGAAGTAAACGACGAGGTGAACCACCTCCTGAATCGCATGCCCAGGTTACTGGCCCGCCATTTCATTATCCGCAGGATTTGCGAGAAGAAGAGGATCGCGAGCGCCGAAGGCAGCAAATCGTACAACGTTGTGAAGACAGAACCAAACGTGAAGAGGAAGAACGCGATACTAGCCGGCGTTGTACTTCCGGCAACCAGCAATGATATCTTGAACAACTAATAAATGCCCGTACGACCGAACAAAGACAAGCAACGAGTACCTGACGGGCACGGGACTTCGGAAGAGCAAGTTCGGCGATCACTCAGGCTGCAAGAACAAGAAAACCGGCGAAGACGACTAAAGCAAGTCGGTAAGGAATTGGATGAGGACTTAATTGAAATAAATCAGAGCATAAAAAGAACATATGAAAATCTGACAAGAATAGACACATCCATTGAACGAGCGCACCACAGTTTGACAAAAGGACAGGACGAAGACCCCTTCAGCACTCCACACATAGGAAGATATAACCCCTATGAAAATGAAGATGATTTGAATAAAAGCATCAGACGATTTCGAGAGTTGTCCCTCTCGGACGACGACGAACAGCTAAGGAGTGGAAGACCAGAGCTTAAGACCCCAAGGCAGAGAGAGCATCGGAGGGAACCCGAGGAGACCCACGGTGTTGACGCTGACGGAGGAGGTGGGAGTGACTCGTACGTGGCCAAGAGTGCAAGTGACGCACAAGGACGTAGCGAGGAAACCACTAGTCTAATCGGGTCCAACACACAAGGAGGTCAATCGGGAAAGATGGCTCATCCGGAACGGCAAAAGTTGCCGAAATTCATGGGGAATGGCTCTGAGGATCCCGTACGGCATTGCAAGACATGTGAGACAATCTGGATAGCTAGCGGGCAGGATGATCCCGACCAGTGGCTGAAGGCATTTCCAGCGACACTCAGAGACAGTGCCATTGATTGGTACTCGGAATTGGATCAAGCACAGAGAGCTACATGGAGGGTATTGAAGCAAGCTTTCCAGGAAGAGTTCAAACTTCTACGGGACGATAGTGAGATTGTCACAGAAATATATCATACTAAACAAGGAAAGCACGAGAACCTGCGGACCTACAACAGGAGATTGAAAGACTTGATAGGAAAGCTTGAGGCACAACTGGCAGATGGCTTAAAGAAGAGATGGTTCATTGAAGGATTGATTCCCTCGCTCCGGCGAAAAATGAAAGTAGTACCACCATCCTCGTACACCGAAGCATACAATCGAGCGATGGACATTGAAAGTGAGAACAGGACATCCTCGAAGGGGAAGAAGAGGGATGACGAAGAGAGTGCAGAGGAAAGTGAAGATGAATCGGCAACTGTACAAGCTCTTCGGCGGGATATGATGCGGATGATGAAAGAACTGAAAGCCGATAGGGAAGGATCCAAAGAGGCAAATGAATTATGGTGTACGGACTGCAAAACGGAAGGTCATACAAAGGCAAATTGCCCAAAAAAATTATTCTGTGGCATCCGCCAAGTTATGGGACACTCCGTCAAGGAGTGCCCATACAACTTAAAAACCAAAAGTTCGCAAGTATTCTTCACCCAAGGCGAACAGTCAACCCCTTCGACCACGCCGCCAAAGCCACAGAGCAACAATGCATCCCCTGGAGGCTACCGTAACAATCGGAGAAATACGCCGAGAACCAAAATCTAGTACGATAGCAAAGGACGGCCGATGATCCAATGCCAGAACTGTAATGAATGGGGTCACTTTGCGAGGGATTGTCAGAGCAGCCAAGGCAACGGGGGAAAACTATGCAAGTGGTGTGGACCGGGTGATCATGAAGACACCGACTGTCCGAAGCAGAAAGGTAGTATCAATATGCTGGAGGTAGCCAACGAAGAAGTCTTGGCAATTACAAGGGCGCAGTCAAAGAGGGCAAATTATCCAGACCCTCGTACGGAGAAGGAAAGATTTCGGGAAGCCAAGACGAAAGTAGAAGAGGCAATGCTGAATGAATGCAGGAATTCTAAAGCTACCAATACGTTGCTACAGTCGGAGTCGGAGAAGGATATCGTATGGCAGGTGCTTCACACAACCGTACCCATTAAGGTAACTGATCTCTTGCAAACGATGCCTTATCTCAAAGTAGCGCTTACAAATGTTATTGAAGAAAATCTTCAGAAGGGTTCACCAGAACGAACGCCAGAATTGGTAGCCGAGACCGCAGACCCAATGCTACTCGCAGTAAGCATCGGGAGGAAACCAGCCGTCGTCGAGATGGAAATCTTGGGAATGAAATTATCTAACACTATCATCGATGGAGGTTCGGGAGTAAACGTATTGCCAGAAGAGACTTGGAAGTGTTTGGGTAAGCCGACTCTTTGGCCCCCGACATTCCACCTCGTGGGAGCAGATCAACATGGCATCAGACTGCTTGGTACACTAATGGAGCAGAAGGTCTTGATCGGCATGCAGCTGTTCTTGCTAAATTTTGTAGTCATCCCACTGGAGAAAAAGGCGTACGATGCACTCTTGGGATGGGGATGGTTGATAGCTGCCAAGGCAACCCACAACTGGAAGCGGAATACACTCTCAATAGAAAATCGGGGGAGGAAATACACCATTTATCTGAAGAACCAGGCGGTCAGTGAAGATCTAGCATCTTCGGCATCTGAATCCGGAGGAGAATCAGATGATGATGAAAGGAAGCTAATGGAACTAGATGAAGAAGGGGTACTGGAGATTGGGAGTTGCTCAGAGGATGAGACCAGTTCACTGAACGGACTTTTTCACTGGCAGATGGAGGATTATGAAGTCTTCCACCCTGCTTGCAACATGCTGCAAGTCAAGGAGGGGGACGCAAAAGAAGACAAGGGCTCGACCAGTGAAACATTGCCTCCTGAGTACGGAGAATATAAAGAAGGTATGGTAGAATTGGATGTGACGCCAGTACACAAGTTTGAACAGGACAAAATTATTAAGTACGAGGAGCCAACGCTGAAAAAGGTAAACCTTGGGGAATTAGCCAAACCTAAGGAGATTCTTGTGGGTGATGATTGGGACCTTGTACTGAAGGCGGCAGCATTCAGAATTTTCATGGAATATAAAGATGCTTTCGCTTGGACGTACAAAGATTTAAAAGGCGTACCACCGGAGTTATGCGTGCACAGGATCACAGGATCCCTCTCGTACCGGGAGCCCATCCCGTACGAAAGCGACCGTACAGAATGAACAAAAACTATGCCGCTAAAGTACAGGAGGAGATTGAGAAGATGTTGGAGGTAGGCATCATTTTCAAGGTGGAGGTCAGCGAGTGGGTATCACCGATCGTCATATCCTTGAAGAAAGAGAAGGAGCAAATTAGAATCTGTGTTGATTTTCGTAGTCTGAATGCAGTGACTATCAAGGATCCATTTCCTATTCCCTTCACCGACTCAATTCTGGAAGAAGTGGCTGGGCATGGAATGTACTCCTTTCTAGATGGCTTCTCGGGTTACAATCAAATCAGTATCGCGGAGGAAGACAAATTAAAGACTACGTTCGTGGTTGAAGACGGGGTGTACGCATACAACCGAATGCCGTTTGGATTATGCAATGCACCAGCTACATTCCAGAGGATAATACTCCACATTTTTGATAAAATGTCGGTAGGTAATTTCAAAGCTTTCCTCGATGATTGGTCAATTTATAGTGATAAGGAAAAACATTTGAAAGCCTTAGGCGAGTGCATGGAACGGTGTAGAGCAGCCCGCCTTGCCTTGAATCCGAAGAAATGCAGATTTATGGTGCCACAAGGGAAGCTACTCGGACACATTGTGTGCAAAGTTGGGTTGAAAACTAATCCCGACAAGGTGCGAGTCATCGTACAGATGGAGGCTCCGGAGAACGTCACCGGTGTGAAGTCCTTCCTCGGGCATGTGGGATACTATCGGAGATTTATTAAAAATTTTGCCCAAGTGTCGTACCCTCTCGACCTACTGACAAGGAAAGGCCAACCATTTATATGGGCCGAAGAACATGAGAAGGCATTCTAGGAACTGAAGGATCGATTGATCAACTCACCCATATTGATGTATCTGGACTGGGATAAGGAGTTACACGTACATGTAGATGCCTCTAATTTTGTCATCGGAGCAACCCTAGCACAAGTGGGAGCACATGGGTTGGACCACCCGGTATTCTTTGCCAGTAAGCTACTTTCAAAAGCAGAAAGGAATTACAGTACGACCGAGAGTGAGGCACTAGGAATGGTTTACTCCGTACAGAAGTTTAGGCACTACCTCCTAGCCACGCCGTTCACTTTCTATGTGGATCACCAAGCCTTGATGTACCTGGTGAACAAGTCGATTATCCAAGGACGGGTAAGCAGATGGTTACTTTTGTTGCAAGAATTTACGTTCACCATCATCGTACGACCGGGAAAGAGCCATGTTATTGCCGATCAATTATCCAGAATCCGGTCGGGCGAACCTGCTGAGGGAGGGGTGAATGAAGACTTTCTGGATGCACACTTATTCCAGATTGCAATATTGCCCTCATGGTACGAGAAGATTGGAGAATATCTGTCCACATCCACGTTCCCGAAGGAAATGCCACCAGCCAAAAGAAGGAAGCTCGTACTGAAAAGTAAGACGTTCCAGTTGATTAATGGTTTACTCTACAAGATGGGACCCGACTAGATCCTCCGAAGATGTGTCATAGAGGAAGAGATACCTAGCGTACTAAAGGAGGCACATGAAGGACTGACTAGCGGCCATATGGGACCAGATGCTACAGCAAGGAAAATTCTCTTGGCAGGCCTATGGTGGCCGACGATGCACACTGATGCTAAGGAGTGGGTGTTAGGCTGTGACACTTGCTAGAGGGTCGGGAAACCATTGAAGCGGGACTTCATGCCACTGCATCCCTCACAGCCACAAGAATTGTTCGAATGGTGGGGATTGGATTTCATTGGACCATTAAAGGTGAGTCACCTGCACCGATGCCAATATATTGTGGTTGCTACTGAATATCTGACGAAGTGGGCTGAAGCTCGAGCATTGCTAGACAATACAGCGCAGAGTACGGCAAGATTTATCTACAAGCAAATAGTGACACGGTACGACATCCCCATTCGGATCACGAGTGATCGTGGAGGGCATTTCGTTAATCATGTTATCAGGTTGATGACGACGGAGTTCCGAATTTTTCACAACCTGTCAAGTCTGTACTACCCGCGAGCTAATGGCCAGGCGGAGTCTACAAATAAGGTGCTCGTATTAGTTATTTACAAATCATGTGGCGTGGAAGAAGCTGACTGGGAAGAAAGGTTACTAGCCGTCCTATGGGCATATCGTACAACGTACAAGGTAACAACGGGCCACACGCCCTTCCAATTAATGTACGGTCAGGAGGCGGTGATGCCAATGGAGTATATGGTACCAAGCCTAAGGATAGCCGTGGAGAATCGGTTGGGCGATACTGAAAGTTTAAAGGAAAGACTATACCAACTGAATAAGCTGGACGAGCGAAGGGTGATGGCACAATGGGCGACGGAGAACATGCAACGGCGAAGGAAATATTGGCATGACAAGCATTTCCGACGAATGAATTTCCGGCCGGGCCAGTTAGTTTTGAAATATAACGGCCGTAACGAGATCAAGCCGGGGAAGTTTAAAGTTCGTTGGTTAGGACCGTTCCGAGTATGGGAAGTATGTGACAATGGTTCTATAAAGATAGAAAATCTAGATGGGTCACTGATATCGAAGGCAATCAACGGATCGAAGTTAAAGCCATATCAGGAGAGAAAGGAGAAGAATACTATCGCCATCAACATGTTGGGCTATGCCACAAAGGAAGATTGGCCTGTGCAAAGTGAAGGGCCGAGAAAACAAGACTGGGGACTAGGAGGTCCCGGATATGTAGCAGATGATGACTGGGCAGAATCATGCCGAGATTGAATAATTGAAGAAAGGTTGGCAGAGAAGCGAGTGGAAGGAATTGCAGTACCACAGATACACAAGCACCTAACCAATGCAGTGTTCGGAACCCCTGCCCTATGGCGTCGAATGGGGGGACACTGGCACTATGTGGCCCCTTATGAAGGAGTAAAACGGGGATATGTAGCCAAGGAATTGGACACGGAAGCCCAAGCGGAAAAGGAGAAACAAGCAGGCCAAGAACAAGATGAGTCTCAAAAGGATGACGAGGAGGAATGGACTAATGAGCAATGGGATGCTTACTTTGAAAAGAAGGCCCCTTGCTTAAAAACAGTACTAAGAACAGAAGATATATTTGTGTCAACAGTGGAAGGGTATATAGAAGATCTTCTGGAACAAATGCGTCGGGAAAGAAGAAAAGTGCCAAGGGTTAGGAAGATAGCAACTCAAGAAGGACTCTGGAAAATAATTCCTAACCTGGCGGGACCACCAGCAGTACAAGGTGACGATGTTACGTGGTATCAACAATACGGCGGAAGATACATCGACGGAAGTTTTCGAGGTATTGGTCTTGCCCCCCTACTTGATAAATGGTTTGATATTGAGTATATAGGAACGTGCTGTGAAGAAGAATGTTATAAAAGACCACCACACACGTGTAAATGGTACTACACTTCGGAATTAAAAGTTCGAGAACACAGTGAAGTGAGAGGGATGAAAAGAAAAGAAGAGAGAAGGGAGGAGAGAGAAAATGACTAGAATTTGAAAAATATAAAAATAGAAAGGAAAAAAGTTTCAAGGAGAACTCAAAAATGAGGAAAACGAAAAAAAAAAAAAGGAAGAACAAGGCTAATGGAGGAAAAAAAAGAAAAAAAAAAGAAGAAAAAATAGAAGAAATATGGAAGGAAATCGGGAAAGAAAGAAGGAGAAAATGAAAGGAAATGGAAATTATGAAGTGGAAGAAAATAGTGGAATGGAAGGAATGGAAGGAATGGAAGCATGGAGGAATGGAAATGGAATGGAATGGAATGAAACTGGACGGATGGAACGGAAGACGGGGACAAATGTGCTAATGTGAGAATGGAGACGGGCCATGGTACCTTTCCGCCGTGACAAAGATATTGTGTAGCATTCAAACCGTACGGCACCTTAAGCATTCATCAGCTTTTGGAATCGTACGGCTTTCTTTGTCCAGACAAATCATACAGCCCTCCAGTCAAAGCGTACGGCCCTCCAATCAGAACATAAGAAATTCTCAGAGTTGCAGAGTCGTACAGACTTCACAGATCACTCAAGTCGTACGGCCCTTAACAATTTGTCAAGTCGTACGGAGTTCTCAAAAGGGCCAGGCCGTACGAAACCCTCAGCATTTGTCAAGTTTTGAAGTCGTACGGATTTCACTGGATTACCAAGTCGTACAGATCTCACTGATTTGTTAGGTCGTACGGAATTTGAAGGATATTCAAAGCGTACGAATCTTTCAAGAGTGCCAGGTCGTACAAGGTTGCCAGAGTTGCCAGATCGTACGGCCCTTTTAGACAGAATTTCTAGGCCGTACAAACTCAGTCTCTCCAGGGCGTACAACATTTTCAGATTTTCTCCGAATTTTGCCAATTTCAGGGTTATTGGGTACGGCAGTTACCAGAGTTTGGCAGTTTCGGCAGTTTCGATAACCGTCTCAGAGGTTATAAAATCGGCTGGAATCGCCGAACTGATAGCAAAATGGACAAAGGTAAGAAGGTTGTGCAGCACAGGCCGAAGGTAGCCTCGGCTGGAAAGAGAAAGAAGATGGACGTTGATAATGAGACGATGGCATGGGGAATCTGACTGGCAACGAGTGCAAACAATGGTGGCGAAGCACTCCTAATGACCACTCCTTGAAGGTTACACTTCAGCACGCTCGGGTGGAAAAAGCCGTGTTGGTACCTTTCTTCAATTCTCGGGAGTTCGAGCCGTGGCTGAAGGTGATAGTAGACAATTACTACAGGCATACTTACAAATCGGTAATTGATTACAGAGGTTGCCCAGTTACCATTTCATTTTGGCCACAGTACTTCGAGCGAGTGTTTGGCGTACCAGCTTCTGGAATAGGGGTTAACAAACCTAAGAAGATGACACAGGAGCACAAGGAAGTGTTGATCAAACAGGTGTGCCGAAGTGATTTGACATCGGAGGAAAAGAATACCATATGGAATGCTGGCAATAGAGGTCTCTGAAAACACTACTTGGCAACAGCGGAATGGAAGTGCTTGCTGGATCTAATGAAATGCCGACTCACAGGTGCCAGCCGAGCATCCGATATTGCTATATGGATGGTGGACTACATGGTCGGACTCCGCGTCAGCCGAGTGTACAACTGGGCGAGGTTACTTGCTGAGAGGATGCGGGATTTTTTATCACAGAGGCATAAAGCTTTTTATATGACCCAGCATGCTATAGCTCTTTTCCTCGATGCCGTCCACACACAAGTGCCAGAAGGCAAATGGGGTCGATTGCAGCCACTCACTCACCTGGATCCCGGGTGGCCGACAGTATTTTACTGGTCTAAACTAGAAGCGAAGCAAGCTGGCGAGGGCACGGCTTCAGGAAAGAAGAGAAAATGGAAGGAGGCATCGGTGGAAGAGGAAACATCAGCGGAGGAGGTCTCTGAACAAAGTAATGCATCGGACAGGGAGGAGCCCATTGATTTATCTTCCTCGTCCTCGGAGTCTAGTTCACCGATCGATGAGGAGGTGTCTGTCGCCATTGGTGGTCAGGAAGTTGGGGAGATCGACATACCGTTGTTGCAGCCAGCAGGGTTTACTCTTCCCGCACCGCCAGCCAGGAAGAACACACACTCAGTGACATTCACTCTTCCTATTTCGCCAGTTGGAGCCGGGCGAATGTTGAGGGTAGCTGCCTCATTACCTGGTGCATCGCTAGGGTGGGCACCACTTGCCACTACGACATCGCAGGGGGCAACCACTATATCAGCGGGTTCCACTGCCTCTGTGGAGATATTGCCAATGGCCTGTTCCCTTACACCACTGCCAGGCTCGGCAGCGTCAGAAGTGGCAACTTCAGTAGCAGGAACTGGGGAAATGATTGCGGCCACTGAGGAGACTACCCCAGCCCCAGGAGCACTCGGGGTAGCCCAGATTGATAGCTGGTTGGGATCAGTAGGCCTCACCTTAGAAGTGGCCGAGCAGCCAGAACAGCGGGAGAAGAGTCCCTCGGAGGGACTAGGGGGTGAGGAAGGGCCAGTCGTTCACACTCAGCAAAGTGAGACAACCAGACTTGGCGAGGACGCACTTGCACACCCTGAGGATAGAACAGAAGAGGAGCCAGGGACAGCCATACATGAGCCTCAACAGATAGTCGGGGAACCGCCCCAGGAGGAGGCAGAACCTTTTACAGCTTCCGGCAATGAGGAGAACGAGGAGGGTGACTCCACGGAGGGATTCGTTGTGCAGATGTCGCAACCAGACCCATCAGACCCACTAGGCACGGTGCAACGATATGTACAGGAGCTAGAGCATATGGGCAGGTTAATGATCCAAGTGGGGCAGGTTTCCAGAGACCTCAGGATTGGCCGATCTCCTCTGGTGGGCCAGGAAGTTCAGCGCATCCGAGGATTCGTACAGATGGGGTGTGAGGCTGAGTTCACACGGATCTTCGGCGAGGAGTGGCCAGCAGGAGAGACTCCTGCAATGATGAGAGCCTGGCGGGGTCAACCACCGTGACTAGTAGGGCGAGATGCAGGGGTTCTGGAAAGCTTATATCACATAGAGCTTGCCTTTCGGGATGTCTTTATCCTCATGAAACACCAAGTATTTTCTACTGAGGTAGCGGTATCATGAAGAGTGGAAGCCTATAGACTCCTGCAGAGGGTTAAGGAGGAGTCCACTGCCACCATAAGGAACATCCAGAATGACTTGGCCGAACAAATTCGGCTTGCTAGTGAGAGGGGAGCTCAATTGGAAGTCTTGGAGCCTCGGGTGGCCGCCTTGGAGGAGGAAGCAAAGCAGAAAGAGGAAGCATGGAAGCAGCGAGTAAAAGCATTGGAAGATCAGTTGGCTGCAAAAGATGTTGATTTGGCGGCCAAGAGTGCAGAGGCGGAGAAGGCAAAAAGCCAACTGATGGAGGCAGCCCGTATGGTTAAGGCTGCGAGGGAGAGGGAGATACTGGCAGATCGGCAGATTCGCACACGTACCGAGGAGGTGAGGCGACTGCGAGCGGAGCATTCTTCTACTACTCCGACGTCATCTGTGCATCCAGGGACGCACTCACTTCCCCCTACTTCTCATTGAACTTGTCTTTCTATATGTATGTCGTCTGGAAGACGACTTCTTTTGTGGGGGGGAAGATGTTAGCAGTACATTTTACTTTGTTGTCGGCCGTAGTCGGCCTTGGTCGTAGTCGGCCAATTGCTAATAAAGCTATAGATTAGTAAGAATAATAATGTCATGTACTTTCGGGTAGTCATGTTCGGATTAATGTTAATGTTAATGTTGTTATGAAACGTCGTGTCGATTGGTTATCTAACCACCGCCGAACGTTATATGTAGTCTGTTGGGATAGTCGGGAGGAAGTTATGTGTCGATGGTTATATTGTTAA
>VDFB02266025.1:0-87990 GCA_007258455.2 Sequoia sempervirens
GGGAAGTTCCTCTAAGGCAATGGAGGGCCAAGATTAATCAATGGTGGAGGAGATCAAGGGCTAGGGTGAGCTGATAACTCACAAGCCCTCACAAACTAACATGTGGCGAGTGACATGGAAGGGAAGGGGTGAGATGGAGATGATGACATGGAGGTACTTTACTGATGTACCTTGGAATGGACAAGATCTCCTCATAAAGGAGGTATTTTTCCACATGTGCTTTGAGAGGACATATGAGGAATTAAAAATTCCTCACAAATCCTCATTGGGGATGAGAGAAGGAATTTAAAATTCCTTAAAATGCATTGAATGAATAAATTTGAATTAAAAATTCACATAAAGAAGGGGATGCCTTCTCACAATAGAGAAAGCATTTAATGTAAGTTGACTAAGGATGCATGCCATAAATGGCATGAAGATTAGGTTAGCTTAATTAGGTGATTAAGGTTGTGCAAATGTGGGATTAGGTAGGCTAATGATAGATTAAGGACAAGTGGGAGGTTATGGAGGATGTGACCCTAATGATGATTAGGGGTGTGCACATCCTAAATATAGATTAATTAGATTAATCTAGATTAAAGAGGATTATGGAGGAGGTGACATGAGGAGAGAGAAGAAAATAAATTAAAAATTGATTTAATTCATTTGGGCTAAAGTGACTAAATTAAATAAATTGGGATACTTATTTAATTTAGAGATGAAATGGGTAAGGTATTTAATTGATTTATGAGACATTAGGATAAGGTGAAGTATTAATCAAATAATAAATTATTTAATTAATGTGGTTTAGGGATGTAGGACAAAAGAATGCAAGGGTGAATTTGACCATATGGGAGTGGTCAAATTTAAGTGTCTACATTTTTTCCCTCTTCAAAATACTATTAGAATAACAATCTTTCAAAGAAAAATAAAACACAGATGACTTGATAGAAGAAAAGAATGTTAGACAATGCCCTGGTATCACAAGGAAGTTGATAGGAATGAAGAATGTGAAAATATGATAGGGTATGCCCCCTCAAGAGGGTAGATGGGGAAGAAAAGAGGCCTCAGGCGACTTCTCGATATGGAGAAATAGAGGGTACCACACGATAGAGCATGAAAAACCATGAAGAATGGCTTTTGAACTTAGGAAAACAGACACACGGGTGCAAATGGCAGCCCTTAGGAGAAAGGGGGAAAATGAATTAATAAAAGGTTAATTAAAGGTTAAAAATTACCCAAAAATTAAGAGGCTAAATAGGGGCAAAAATGAAAATTATAAATAGTAAATTTTAAAATTTACTATTCACCTAAATTTTCATTTTCACACTTGGCATTCTGTGATTCCACAATGAGAGAGAGTAACGAGGAGCTAACAAGATGATGAGTGAGGGCTGGTTGGTGGTGATGATGACTAATCCACCAAGGTGAGGAGGTATGCGGTACTACTACAAGCATACAATTACCCAACAAGTAGGCCCACACGATCGACTTCATGATTTAGCTTTTCGATTTTACACACATATTTAATAATTTGAGTTGGGCAGATTAGGGCCGAATGAAACCTCCATGAAAGGGAAGATTAAGCCCATACGAGAAAGAGCATTCACAGTCCAATGGATGAGAGGGGTGGAATCATGCCACTTCTGAGGGGTGGGCATCTTGAGAGAGGAGTGATTGCAAATTGCCTCTCTCTCGAAAAGATGAACCACCTACACAATCTCTGAGGGTGGGGAGAACCTAGATAGGTGATTACCAGGAAATCACCAAAAATGGAAAAAAGAAGTGGACATGAATTCACCCAAAAGGGTAATAGAGGATCACGAATCCACTTTCGTTGAGAAATAAAGCGAATGTGAATCACCACTAGGAAGAAGAGGATCTGAGGGTGATTGCAAAATTGCCTGATGGAGAAAAAAGGCAAATCGCGAATTTTTCCTCTGAGGAAGATGCACAAAAATCACACCCGAGCGAAAGGGGTAGATGCTTACAAAATAGGAAAATGCACTAGAAAGGGAAATGGGATAACTGCCTTTCACAAAGGCAAATTTTCAAATCGAGGTGGGGATGAAAGGATAAGAAAGAGAAATGAAATGTTAGAAAGCCTGATAAAATGATCTGCATGGATGCAAAACTTCTAGATGTTGAGGATGCACGAGAGACACTCAACAGTGTTGGAGGTGTGTATGAGAGCTATGATTGATGTGGACCACATGACACTAGCTCAAGCAAGACGATTGCATATGTTGGGATTTCCCAATATTTGAGCACATAGAGGACTGCTGACAACATTGATGGAGCGATGGAGCTATGAGACTTCGACCTTCCATCTCTCAAAAGGGGAGATGACTGTGACTCTAGAAGACGTGTGGCGAATCTTGCAATTGCCTATCCGAGGACATTTGGTCAACACCGCACCCCGGTGATCAATTGACAGAAGTGTGTGGGTAGTTTTTGGACTTGTGGACCTTCCCATCCAAGGGAAGGAGTTGGACATTGATGCATGCTTAGGGATTGAGATGGAATCACTACCCCTATATCTCTGCAGACTTGTCAGTAGGATCCTCCTTCCAGACAGGAGTGGACGCTTCTTCAACCTCAAGATGATTGAGGTGGTGGGACACATAGTGGAGAGACGAGAGGGGGATTTTGCATGGGGAGTGTGTGTATTGGCATAGCTATACTGTGACATGCACCACGTCTGCTATAGATGATCACTCAACATTACACATGTGACTTTGCTCTAGGTATGGGCTTGGGAGCACATCAAGGTGGCGAGGCTAGACATTTTGATTGCGGGAGTCCAAGATGATACACTTCTTGTGGCATACTTGTGGGGATCTAAATATGGATATAGATTGCATTATCAAGAGGTGGGGAGTTTGGAGGAGTGGCGATGAAGGATGGATGGGTTGGTAGACGAAGACATTACCTGGAGGCCATACTTGAGGCAACAGTTCCAAGGGTGGAGAGAGGATGATCGACGATGGAGAGGATATCTATTCTCATGATGTTACTTGATTGGGCAAGATCCATTCATTATTGAGCTACATAGACCTAACAGAGTCACTCGACAATATGGACTATGACAAGATATTCCTGTAGGACTCGAGAGGTTTTGACGGATTAGCTTAGAGTTAGCGGCGCTATGGGGTGAGCAGATTATAGCGAAGTACACACAACAGATGTGGGAGGCCACCCCAATCACAATGTGGTCATGGAGAGGAGGAGAGGTGGACACATGCACCACTGTGTGGTATGCTGCATGGTGGGCAGAGCATAGGCCAGTGCGTATTACCATAGAGCACCTAATCATAGGTGCTCTGGGGTTTGGATCATATGATGAGAGAGAGTTAGCAAGGCCACAAAGGAGGAGGGCTAGCTAGCAGAGGAGAGGGGGATATGGTGACATGGAGATGCAGGAGGCAGGGGGAGGATTAGGCTGTAACACCCCACCACGAAACCCCAAAGGATGACACAACTAACTAACAAATATGGCACAATTTTTTTTAAGTGAATTAACATACATATCATACTTAATCAATAACATAGAATACAATCCACATGTACCCTTGCACAGACTATGCCCTTTAGGGTATCATGACTCCATTACGAACACCTCAATTACCAAATTAAACATACATCACATAATAACTACAACAAGAGTACATGTACATCCACTACATTATATATATATATATATATATATCCACAGATACAACACCATTAAAGACCATATATTACAAACCAATGAATACATTTACAACTTCCCATACATTGGGTAAATCATTACACTGTTTACAAGTTTACATCAAAGCTTCCCTTATCAAAATGGGAAGGACACATTAATTATAAGATAAGATACAATCAGAAATGAGTACAATTTATAGCATCAAAACTAGCTCCAAATCTGGTGAAGCTCTGGAATCACTGCAACGATACAACTCCACGCATCATGATCTCTGACTGGGAACCCAATGGAGTGCATAGCACATTCCACCCGATGATGTGGACCCTAAGGCCCACCCCCGGTGCTGGGAGATAACAATAAGGATCCACAACATAAAAACAATCAAGCAGACAAGGCTAATAAGACTCCATAACAAATGCAACAATCAACATAAAGAAACAACTACTTCTAGAGGTACATGAACAACAAGGGGAAAATAAACAAGGCATACAAGGTTTCTAAAGGGAAGAGTTTCATCGCATAGCTCAATATGGGTTACCCAATGCAGATCTTCCTAGGTTGCCAGCCCCATCTTGAGTTACCTTGAGAACCTCAACCGATCCATGGCCCCCATTCTAACTCATACGGAATCAACATACCTTCATGAAGACAAGACAATTGATCTTGCCATTCCAAGCCTTCCCGTCTCATCAAGCCTAAACAAGCACTTGAGCTATGAGCGAGGCATCCATTATCTTTCATTAATGTGAGTACTACCCAAACCCCCTAATAAATTATTAGTGTTTCCACTAGATTAAGAAACTTCCAATGGGTTACCCTGGGCACCACTTTGGGTCCCGACCCCCATGGGAAGCCACTCTCCCTACTAGCAATAAAAACTCTACAGTCCACTAACTGGGTAAGCCAACTTGCACAACATATACAGTCACATGCCTATCACATAAAGCAAGGCATGCACCATCCCACACAAAATCTCCATAATGAAAAAATTTCCACAGTGCAAGACTAAAACCAACATAATCATAAATCTAGTATAAAAGCAAGTGTTCAAAAAGAACCAACATGAGAATCCAATCTTAAAGAAAACTCCTTCCCCAACCTCTAGAAGTCTAAATCCCTAACACAATGGTTCCCCCATCGAAATGGAAACAATAACATGATCTCAAAAGACTATTTTCAATTCATAATTTACGAATCAAAAGGTGTAGAATAATGAGAAGAACATCATAAGAGATCTTCAAGCTCCATCCAAACCAACATAATTAACTCAATACAACATCAATCACCAATCAAAATCTTCTCAATAACCATTTGGCACATATGACTCCCACTTTAAACCATAACCCAAATCAAACATTAAATCCAACACAAATGATCACTCAAAACTATATCCATGAAGAAGACTAAGCTAACTCACAAACTTCACTTGCATATGACACTCAATTCTGGAATAAAATCCATAACCACAGTATCACATATAAAAGCAAAACATTGAATATGCAAATGTAAGATAGATTCTGTTTTAAAAACTCATTACTTTTAACTATTCTAAGAATTCCTTCATGCAAATAAATTAATACCTTTTTCCTTCAATTTAATTAACATACTTTAACAACTAACCCTAATATAATCAAATGCAACTCATAGAATAGAATTTTATCAACATAGATACTCTCTCACAATTAAAATACCTTTCTTTTATAATAACTTAAATTCTTCTTTTTATATGACTAAAATACAAATACACGTATATATATATATATATATATATATATATATATATATATATATATATATTATAACTAAAAAACTGACTATAGTGCCATATAAATTCAACTTAAATGTATTATATTTTTATTTACATCCTTAGCCCTATTTAATATTAATATTAAATCCATATTATAACAAGCATAATAAAGCAACATGGACCTACACATAACACATACATTTATATTTGATTGCATGTATAATCAATTATCATTCATAAGGAAAATCCAATGTTTTTCCTAACATCGAACTACCGACTGCAATGCATATAAATTAGAGTTCGACATAGTAAAAGAAATACCATAAAAGCGAATATATATAGATATAAATCATATATATACACATTTCAGATCACGTAAAGCCAAGGTTATCACCATATAAGGCGTCGAAAACCATTACCTACTATAAATAAAATCGATACCACATAAGGGAATTCGGCTCAAACAAATTACAAGGTAGGTATAGGAAGCATAGACTTGGATTTAAGCAAGAAGGGCAGACTTATTTCTTAAAACATATAAACAGCAAATCAAGAGATGAAATTAAAAGAAAAGGAATAAAATTAATGCATAGTGCACTCCACCCGAAATCTCTCTTTCAAAACCAATGTAATTGGCAGGTCTCATAGACTTTTTAGCAAAAGCAATGACTGACTTGCATAAATAAACAGTTTCTCCATAATGCAATAATTAAAGAAACGATTATAAAAAAGAACTGCTTTATTTTCGAAAACCAAAATCTAATAAAACACAAAAATCTCCCATTAAACTTCAAGTTTCCTTTTTTGAATTTCAGTTCAAAATTGTGCATGCGCTTGAACAATACTTCTTTCTATCTTTTATTTTGCTTTTACAATCAGTTCGAAAATATCATCTTCTTTATTTATTTAAAATTATATTACTTTTCCACATTTAAATAATTATCTTCTTAATGATAATAATATTATCAATTATCATTAAATATAATTTTAAATAATACTTTATCCAAAACAATTTTAATTTAATTATTTAATCAATAAACCATATACTTTTTACTTAACAATATTGGTTTATTTAATTATTTGTTTTTTAATTCCAAATTAATTTAATTTACCTAATAATCAATTTAACTTAATTAAATTGATTAAACAAATTCATTTATAATATTGTTTACCACATAAACACATTAAACAACATAACAACAATGGAACATCACCGATAAACAAACTTACTCAAATGTTAAGAAAGGCCAATACGGAGGGGCACTACACAGGCTATGGATGTGGATGCCCCAGCTATGCACCCATTGGACATAGTGCCTTATGTGCCACCACCACCAAAGGACCCTATAGTGTTACTGACAGGAGCCCTAGCCAGGCTAGGGATAGCAGAGCACAGACTCAAAGAGCCAGAGGCGGACAGGGACAAATTATAGACAAAGGTGGGCAGGTTGCAGGCTAATTGGCAGGTCTCATAGACTTTTTTAGCTAAAGCAATGGCCTGAGCTTGCATGAAGCGTTTCCATGACAATTAAAGAAATTGCCTAATTTTCAAAACAAATCTAATAATATGCGGAGGTTAGTGGGGGGGTTGTAGGGAGGGTTGGATGAGATGTAGAGAGAGAGAGAGAGAGAGAGAGAGAGAGAGAGAGCGAAGTGCACAAAGGTGGCCATGGAAAATGTAGGGTAGTTGTCAAAGAGGGAGGAGACAACAAAGGCGCAAATAAAAAACCTATAGAGTGAGAGGGATGCAGTAGCACAAAGGATATCCCAGCTAGAGTTAGAGGTTACGCAGATGTAGATGGCATAGGAGGCTTGGGAGTGAAAGAGACAACATATCAGTGGACTGAGGGACAAATATTGGATTGAGAGGGATATAGTATGGTCACAATCAGTAGGAGAGGTTGATGCCAGGACAGAGGCCAGGTATTATATGAGTGCCTATTTTAGAGATGTTACTGATCCAATGCGGAGGGTGCCACCATATGTCCAAGTGGTGCCGCAAATGCCAAAACCCTCACACTCGGGGGCCACACACACACAAGGATACAACAACTATTGTGAGGCACCCCCCAAGGCTGAGGTTCAGTGCCAAACTTCCCTCAGAGATTAGATACTAGGAGCAGTGGTTAGATGGAGAGAGGGGGTACATGATCCAAGTTTTGATAGGTGTAGAGTGGATGGGTATTACAGGCAGACAGAGGCTACAAATTCTAGAGATTGATTCATTTATTGTTTCTTTTATTCTTTATTCATTCAGGACACCTTGATGTGTCATACGTAGTCTTTGTATTTGATTAGAGCTCTGCACTTGTACCTTATTTGATGGATTTCGATGGATATTAGTGATGGAATTGTTATGTTATTATGGATTGTTGTGGAATTTTATGATCTTTTATTATAGACTATGATGGACATGTGATGGACACTATATTATATATATATATATATATGATATGCGATGGATATTGATGCAATATGGACAATCATTATGTGATGTCATAGATGTTTGTTATGCTTATGTGATGGTTATGATTATGATGTATGCATTTAATTATGATGATTTATGCTTATGTTTATGTGAATGCTATGGATGAAATGCATTAAGTCTAATGTCTTGTGATGCAAGATGTGATGGATGATTTATGATTTTATGATATACACTATGGATGTGATGCTAATGATGTGTGGTATAGGTGGCGGCGTTAATATGATTTATGATGTATGTATTTAAGATATGGTATGATGATGGCTTATGTATGGATGATGTGATATGAAAATATGTAACAGATGCAATATGCATATGTGATCATGTTGTTGATAAATGTAATGTAATGCAATGTATGCAACGAAATGAACTGATGTATTTAGAATAACAACTCTAAACAACATAAAATGATAATGAAAATAAACTCAAGATGCTTAGGATAACCAATCTAGATTAATCTAAACAACTTAAAATGATTATGAAAATGAAAATGCAATGATATGAAATGAACTTAAGATGCTTAGAATAACCAATCTAGATTAATCTAAACAACTTAAAATGATTATGAAAATGTTAATGCAATGAGATGAAATGAACCTATGATGAAACTAATAATGTAATGAACATGCATAGTGAGATGAATGATGATGGGTGTGATACTACACCTATCAAAATCATAGGAATCCTAATAGGAAGAATAAGTGAGGGAAGAACACTTACACAACCAAAATCACTAACTATAGGCTAGGGGAAGAATGGATGGGGATAAATGCAATGCAATTGGATGATAAATGAAATGCAAACCTAATGCCATTTTTCCATATTAGGAGCACTAATTTTTTTTGTAGCATAAGACACGATACACCAAGGTATGAAGAACCAGGGCTGATTAGTGTCAAATTCATAAGACAAACACAAAAGACAAGAAGGCTATCCCAACACCCCAAAGCCATGATGGCCTTGGTCGGGCCTGATGTTGGAATAACCACAAGCACCAAGGATTCCCCAATGTAACACAAGATCATAGGGATCTCGGTGGGTATTACGTGGGACAACTAAGAAGACAAGAACACACCAAAAGAAATCAAGATATGCCCCTATGTTTACCCATCAAAAGCGCACCATGATATGATGGATTGTGGCGACCCTGACAAAGTATAATAGGAAGCTAGAATGATAAACAAAATTACAAGAGCACCAAAACATCAAAATAAATTTCATACATCCTTTGCCATAGGATCAGTAGATGGATGAGATTGATGCAGTCTGATTTAAGGAAGGATACATCCTGTTAAGACCGAAGATGGAGGGTAGACTAGGTGATCGACATGAGTCGAGATACCTAAAACCGATTGAATCTTATGATACTAATGGATCTTGTTTGTTAGAAACCAACTAGATAGGGACACACTTGATGACATGACACAACACCAAGAGACACCCTAAGGATAGACCTAAGGTCTCGGGGGCTCATCGATTGATGGCCTTGCCTACATGAAATCACAGAGACCTTGTAGTTTGATAAAAGATAAAATCAAAAAGAGGACAATGAAGACCTCTATGGATGACAAGGATAGGATAGAAAAATTCCCTGGGGCTGATCAAATGATTAGCCTTTCCTATGTGAATGTGCAGGGGAAACAAAATTTGACAAAATGGATGGAATAAAATATGAGACCTAATGATGACTGACACGATGAAAGATCCTAGATGAGGAAATGAGACTGAAAGATGACAACAATATACAAGCGATGGAAAGCTCAAATTTAGGATAGCCAATCTGAATCATCCAATGCTCAATCAAAAGATACCAAGTGAACGACTAGAATGCTAATGGGGGGATAGCAACGATAGGATGGATGGAAGCACAAAGGAAAATAGGATGCAAGCTAGATAATGATTAATCCCTCTATGAATGGTGCCTATTTCCCAGTTTTTGCCAAATGTACTTATCCAAGGCACCACCAAGGGTGGTTTTCACCATAGGAAAAATTATTTCTCTTTACTATTTTTGTATTTTTTTGACTTTTTTTATTTTTTTAAATTTTTTTGTTGATTTTTTTTATTTTTTATTATTAATTTTTTTGGATTTTTCTAGGTAGGATAACCCAACTAACTTAGGTATAGAACCTCTTCAGGTGCATGATGTTGATAGGCTCCTCTAAGGGTTCCCCCTCAGGTGTTGCAAGTTGATATGCCCAAGAACCATATTTTGTTGTGACAACATATGGACCCAACCAATTTGGTTCAAACTTTCATTTCTTTTCCCTGTCCTATTGGGTACACTGATTCTACTTTAGGACTAGATCACCAATGTTGAATTGATGGAGGTATACCTTTTTGTTGTAGCTTCTTCTAAGACAATGTTGATATGCTTGGAGATGATTGTAGGCCTTGATGCATTTTTCATCCAGGAGTTCAAGTTGGCTTAGCCATGTGACCTGAGCATCTTCGTCATTGATGAGATTCTTCAAAGAGATTCAAAGTGATGTGATCTCAACCTCAATCAGAAAGATAACATCGATGTCATAAACGAGAGAATATAGGGTGGCACCTATGGGAGCGCGGATGGATGCGTGGTATGCCCAAAGGGCGAGATTGAGATGGAGGTTCCAATCTCAACAGTATTACTGACAACCTTTTTGAGGATTTTGATAAGAGTCTTGTTGGTTGCTTCAGCTTGACCATTACATTGTGGGTAATAGGGAGTGGAAAAACAATGTTGGATATGATATGTCTCACAAAGGTGTTTCATATACTGGTTTTTGAAGGGCTTTCCATTGTTGGTGATGATTGTGGAGGCAATTCCATACTTGTAGAGGATATGGAAAATGATGGATTTAGAAATCTGAATACCCATGATTTGGGAGTGGAATTGATTCCACCCACTTAGTAAAGTATTTAGTGGCTGTGATGATGAAGGTATGGCTATCAGATGATGGAGGGTAAATTTTGTCGATTAAGTCAAAACCCCATTGTGAAAAAGGCCATGGTGCAATGATAGGATGCAAATCTTGTGCCGGAGCATGGATTAAATTTGTATGTTACTAACAGGGTAGACATTTCTTCATGAACTCACAAGCATCATGCTCCATGGTGGGCCAATAATAGCCTGCTTTGAGAACCCTCTTTGCTAAGGCCATTTCGTTATAGTGAGACCCACAAACTCCACTATGCACTTCATTTAATGCAACGTGGGATTCTGATTCATTCAGACATTGAAGTAGAGTGCCATCATACCCTCGACAATAGAGTGTATCACCCACTATGGTATATTAGGAAGTGCGTTGGATGAATGATTTACATTGATTGTAGGTGAGGTCAACTGGTAGGATATTGTCATGGAGATAGGCATAAATGTCATGATACCATGGTGATTCAGGACCTACGATATCACACACCATTTTGTTTTTAGGCACATTGTATGCTAGGATTAATAGTTGTTCAACAAGGAACTCATAATCTATCTAATCTTTGGGCATGTTGATGAGAGACCTAATTGTTGCCATAGCATCAACTGCCTTGTTCTGTATTCTGGGAATTTGTTCAAACTGAATGTGGGTGAAATACCTCTTGAAGTCATCCTCCATGTGTTTATAAGACAACAACTTATCATCCTTGGTTTGAAACTCATCATTTACTTGTTTGACTATCAGTTGAGAATCACCAAAGGCATGAAGATGAGTAATGTTCCATTGGACTGTGATTCTAAGGCCAGTGATTAGAGCTTTATATTCTGCGATGTTGTTTGTGTATGGAAATGCTAACCTGGATTACTTTGAAATGCAATCACCTTGGGAGGTGACAAAGAGAATACCCACACCAGCTCCATTATGCATATATGACCCATCAAAAGATAGTGTTCATGTATCATATTTTGAGACTGTAAGGACACCTTCATCAGGTAACTTTGTGACTAGTGGACATGTATCTACCAAAGGAGCATCTACCAATTGATCTGCTATCACTTGTCCCTTGATTGCTTTACGATCCACATACTCTATGTCAAAATCGCTCAGTAGCATAACTCACTTGGCCATGTGGCCAATTAATGACATTCTAGATAACATGTATTTGAGTGGGTCAACTTTTGATATCAACTTAATGGGATGACTAAGCATACAGTGATGAAGCTTTTGTAAACTTAAGACCACTGCCAAGCAATTTTTTTCCATGGGTGAATAATTCAACTCATAGCCCACAAGTGTTTAGTTGATATAATATATAGCATGTTCCTTGGAGAACTCATCATGCTAGGCCAATAATGCCCCCAGTGCAATTGAAGTGGCTGAGATATATAACAAGAGTGGCTTACCTAGAATAGGAGGCATGAGAATGGGTGACTTAGCTAAGTACTCCTTGATATTTTAGAAATATTTTTGGCACTCTAGATCCTATTTGAAGGTGATGTCTTTATGCAAGAGATGTGTGAATGATTGGAATTTATCTGCTAGTTGGGCTATGAACCATCTGATAGACTGTAGCTTTCCTTGCAGTCTTCTTAATTGTTTCAAATTATCTGGAAGAGGAATGTCCATTATGGCCTTGACCTTTGTTGGATCCACTTCAATCCTCCTTCTAGATACTATGAAGCCTAACAATTTTCTAGATGTAATGCCAAACACACACTTTTTTGGATTTAGGCACAACTCGTAATGTTCTAATTGCTCAAAGATTTTCCTCAGGACTGCGGGATGTTTTTCTCTTGTCTTGGATTTTCCTAAGAGATCATCAACATAATCTTCCATTATAATGTGGACAAGATCATGGAAGATGATAGTCATTGCACGTTGGTAGGTTTCCCTCGCATTCTTGAGGCCAAAGGGCATGACATTGTAGCAGAAAGTTCCCCAAGGGGTAGTGAAGGCAGTCTTATGTTGATCTTTAGCTGCGATTCTAATTTGATTGTAGCTAGAAAATCCATCCATGAGGGATATCATAGCATGTCCTGTTCTAAAATCTACCTATATGTCAATATTTGGAAGCATAAAATCATCTTTTCGGGTAGGCTTTGTTAAGATCCCAAAAATCTATACAGATTCTAATGTTCCCATTTGGTTTAACCATAGGCACTATGTTGGATATCTAGTCAGAGTAATCAATAGGTCTGATGAATCCATCCTCCAACAATTTTTCTAGTTCTTTCTTGACAAGTAAGGCCACTTGAGGATGTATCTTTATGAGCTTGTGCTTGACTAGTTTTGCATCTAGATGAACGTCAAGATGGTGCACAAATAATTTTGGAACCAACCCTAGAATATCTGAATAGGACCATGCAAGGTTAATGATCCCTTTAGCAAATTGAAAATAATGGGATATTATTCTTTTGACAGTGACTTGGTCACATAAGTGATCTTAGGCTCTTCCTATGTTCCCAAATTAACTTCTTGCATCTCCTCAATAAAAATCAAAGACCGTTTAGATAGATAAGTTCCAACAAGGGGAAAATGAACATCCCCATCCTCCAGTGCCTCATCAAGGTTTTCACTATCAAATACACCCTTTATTTTTACTTTTGACAAGTCAGAAAGTGCCTCAAAGAGGTTTTCACTAGAGGACCCTTTTTTGTTTTGTTTCTTTTTTCTTTTGTAGTTAGGGTGTTCATCATCCCCCAATCCCATGATATGTACGTAAGTATCCACTAAAGGAAAGGTGTTGACAGGCGCACTACCTCGTAGGTCCCACTCAATAAGCTAGGGATGATGGAGGGAAAGGCTAATGGTAAGGATTGATGTGGAATCAAAAAGGGAAGGGAGATCTACATCATCATATGAAAGTATGATGGCCTCTTCCTCAGGTATTTCCTCAAGGAAATCGTTATCTGAATTAAAATTATTCGAAGTGCTTGAAGATTTTGTGGGGCCCTTTCTCTTGCTATCATAGCCTAGGCCTACATGTTTAGGTCGCACAGGTGTTTCAATAGGATGCAATCTACCGTGTTCCTCTATTCCAAGACCTCCCCCTTGATAATTATATTTTTTTGCTAACTTTGATGCACGAGGATAAGTCTCTTGAAATTATTCAATGAGAGGGGGTGAAGGATCAATTTCTTCCCTATATATCCATTGAATGATGTCATCGTCTTGTTGATCTTGTTGTGTTCCCAAGGACTAGAAAGTGGTAGAACCCATTTTCTTAGAAATGATAGTTTTTGTTTTCACTTCCTCCTTTGGTGTAGACTGATAAGGTTCAGTATATGTGTGAGGAGATGGAGGCATGGTTGCCACATTAAGAGCCATGTGCATCTCATACTCTCCACACCCTTTATCAATGATCTGGACCTTGGTAATGGTGGATTCAGATGCAATGGATGGAATGGATGATGTGGTGGATGATGAATTGGAGGATGGATTGGAAGATGATGCCTGAGGTTCCCCCACTTCAACTCCTAGACAATGTCGGGAGTGGGGGAAAGAAGCTTCTAGAGCATGATAGTACTCAAAGGGTTGAGGATCAACATGAATGGTTACTTCGACCCCATTATATGGGAACTTCAAGCATTGATGGTAGGTGGATGGAATAGCCTGCATGGCATGGATCCATGGTTGGCCAAGGAGAAGGTTGTATGGTAGATCCAGATCAAGAATGTGGCATGTGCTATATTGCACAATGAGACCAACCTAAATAGGAAGACAAATTATACCTTATGAGTCCCTTTCTATGTTGTCATATGCTTTGATTATAATAGTCTGACCATCTAAGTTAGCATGGGTATATCCTACCTATTTTATGAAATTTAAGGTACATAGATTAAGGGCGAAGCCATTATCTACCAAGACCCATTTTACCTTATGACATGCAACAATGACCTCAATTTGTAGAGCACAACTATGTGATGAATCAATTGACGACATGTCATTTTGACTAAATCCTAGCTGGTAAGTTGATAAAAAAATGTCTTACTAAAGCTTGGAACTATGTAGGATCTATGTCATTAGGCACATGTGTATCTTGCAGAGCTTTCGTAAGGATTTCTTGATGAATTGGGGAGGACTTAAGCAAATCTAGAATGGATATTTGGGATGGAATCTTGCCAAGATGGTCAAGGATGTTGTACTGTGAACTCACAAGAGTTGGCTGAGAGGGATTGGAAGGCCCAAGAACTGTTATGTAAGTACGACATGTGGTAACAACACATTGAGGGTATTTTCCCTTTACGCGAATCATGGATATGTGTGGCTCTACTTAACTAATGCACATAAAAATTCCATCATAGTTATAGGGTACATTGTTTTACCTAATGTTATTCATGTTATTTTGGTTGTTATTGCTAGGCTCGGGATTAGCATTTGAAGTACTGGGACCTTGATTGTGCTTTGGGAAGGCATTCTGGTATATTTGTAATTGAGCATTGGATGACGTACCCTAATTTGCATCCACTTGGACATCATCTCGATCTATAATATCTTGGATATAACCTTTGAGTCCTTGACACTTATTAGTGGAATTCTCTTTGAACTTGTGATAATCACAATACTCATTTTCTCTATACCATGTGGATTTGGGATTTTATTGTCAAAAGGATTTGTCAAAAGATAGGTAACCAGATAGCTCGCTTGAAGCAACCTCTTGAAAACAACATCTAAGGGTTCTCCCAAAGGAGTGAATGAGCATTTATTGTTCCCTTGATTGTTTTGATTGGACTGTTGGGGAGGACGAGGTGCACCACGCGGTAGAGATATAATGTTGGCAATTTATTGTTGATTAGGGACGTATTGCAATCTTTGCAAGGTGTTAGCTACTTGGATATGTTTGGTGTTAGTAATTCCATCATTGATAGTGTTCTTGTTCTTGTTCCAGTAGCGGGGTTTATCTCCATATGACTTATCTTTATCTTGAATCAAAATATTGATTTGTCCCTTAGAAATGAGGGCCCTTTCAATGGTAGTGCCCTTCTCAATGACCTCAACAAAGGTGGTAACACAATGGATGCATAGATTATGATCCAATTTAGGATGGGAATTGGAAACAAAGATGGTCACCAAATCTTTCTCACTAAGATGGGATTTTAATCGGCTAGCTAAGGCTCTCCACCTTTGCAGGTAACTTGCAACTGTTTCTCCCTCACGTTGCTATCTTTCAGGAGATCTAATGTATCAATATCCTTCTCCATATTAAAGGAGAAGTGTGCAACATTTTTTTTTGATAAATGTGCAAAGGAAGAAACTTCCCCCTTCGAGAGACCCATGAACCAATCTAGAGCTTTCCCTGTTAGATTCCTAGGGAACAATCGCAGAAGGTAGTTATCATTATGCATGACCTCCTAACAATGTGTGTAAAATTCTTGCAAATGGTTCCTTAGATCCCCCCTTCCCTTTTATTTATCAAATTTAGGCATTTCGAAGTGCTTAGGAAAGGGGATTAGTGAAATTGAAGGATCAAACAGATAAGGGAAAGTCTCTTCAAATTTGAAGGATTTTTTGGAGGTCCCCATTTGCAAGTATTTTAATGTGGTTTTTATCTCCTCCCTTTCCTTGTTGATGGGTGTTGATGAGCAAGGACCTTCCAAGTTGGATTGATCATAAGGTATATATTGTTGATGTGATGGAGGTGGAGGCAGAATGGACTGACCATACAACGGCGGAGGCGGATATGAAGGGACTTGTTGATATTGATTGGGATACATGGATTGGGGATTGACATAAGTCTATTGGTATGATGGTGGGGCTTGGTAATATGAGGAAGAGGCACCCTGCTAGTATGATGGTGGTTGAATTGGGAATAAGGTGGATTGGATTAGTAATTGTAGGTAGATTATTGTTGAGAAGCGTATGGGGTTGTTGTGGGTTAGATTAGTAGTTGTAGGTAGTTTGTTGTTGGGAAGCATATGGAGGCTATTGTGGATTGGATTGTTGGTAGTAAGTGTGTTCTTGTAAGTGCGAAGGAGTGGCGTAGGAGGATTATTGTTGGCATTGTTGTTGATTATCATAAGAATAGTTGGGATTGGGATTGGATGTAGTGGCTTGCACATAGTAATTGCTTTGAGGATGATATAGATATTGGGCAGCAGGGTTGTCTGGAATTCATTGGGAGTGTTGCTATGATTGTGTGGGGATTTGTGAATGTTGAGGGGGTTGCTAGTGGGATGGTGGTTGTTAGTGAGAAGGTTGAGATGGGATTTGAGATTGGTGAGGTGGTAGCTGATAGGATGGTGTTTGCAAGTGAGAAAGGACCTGTGATTGGTGAGGGGGTTGTGATGGATTACCTTGCGGTTGGTGTGGAGGTTGTTGATGTCGTGATGGAATTTGTGAGTGATGTGAGGGCTATGTCAGAATTTGGGTATGTTGTTGAGGCTGTGATGGGATTTGGGTGTGTTGTTGAGGGTGTGGTGGAACTTGGGAGATGTATGAATTGCCTAGATCATTCTGAGAATTTTGAGGATCTTGTGACACAAGGGGTGCAAGATGTGTAATGTTGAAATATTCTGATAAGTCAAACCTTGAAGGCAGCTTGATACCTTTCAGGAGTAATGTGGCAAGGATTTTATCCCCACTCTCATTGAGAAGATGATCCATCATCTATACATTGGTGGGATTGCTAAGGTATTCGTCAACTGTGAGCTTATGTTGGTTAACCATTCTTTTCTCAGGAGGAGATTGGGTGTGAACCTCAGTGTTAGATTGCGATGAGCCACCGTTGGTGAGTTGATCTTGAGGAATTTGAGGCTGAGCACCTTGGAGCTATTATTGTTCCATAAGTTTCCTTGCTTGTGTCTGGGTGGTAATGGGCATGAAAATGCAAAATGACCAAATGACTAAGATGACACTACTCCCTAAGATGAATGTAAATGATGGCCTAAATGACAACTAAAGGAGTTCTAAGGTGATTGATTGATTGATCGGATGATTGACAACATGACTTGGATAAGTGATTGGATTGGATTCGACTGGGTTGATTGACTGGATTGGATAATTGATAAGATTGGGTGATTGATTGGATTGGATTGATAAGACCAACTCTAAACCAAGTTCAGGGGTTTAACTAGATGACGTATGATGCTGATGATCAGATTGGATTACAAAAAGGATGATTACGACACCGAATCTACCTCATGACAGAAGTAGATTGATTGGGCCATGAGTTATTACTGACTGAGGATGGATAACAATCACAAGTAAGTGTGAATGATGATGATCAGGATCAGTCACCTAAGCCAACTTAGATAAAAGCCCCTAAAACGAGGTCTAAGAGATTCTGATTGGTGAACCAATGATGGATATGCAATCTAGAGATGTCCTAGGATGCACCTATGTGGTCAAATTCAAGATTAAATGACTTTTGAAAAATGTAGGTGGACTAAAATGATGAATATGGGTAGATGGATGGTGATAAAAAAATTTGATCGCAGGAACAGACTCAGAAAACAATAGGATTTTGGTGATCCAAAGGGTTAACTCTTAGGATTTTTTTATGGGATACACATACACCTTTGTGTGTGACAAGTTCACCCCTCTAGGTGATGGGATTTCCTATCTAAAGGACAACATATTCACCTCTATGTATCAAAAAACTGCCTTTCTAGTTAGCAGGATCGCCTATATCTTTAGACACTCAAAAGAAATAGGCGGGCACAAGAGACAAAATCACCTATTTAGTCATAAGGATCACCACTATCTTGATGTGTATGGACACAGGCCGAAATGCCTATCGGTGTAATAGGATCACCTATATCTTGGACTGTATGGATAGGGAACGAAACGCCTATGACGGAATCGCCTATGGCTTGAACTGTATGGATAGGGAATGGAAATGCCTATGACAGGATCACCTATCAGTTGAACAAAACCACTTATGTTTTAACTATACGGATAGGGATTGTATGAATGAGACGTAGGATCACCCTTGTGGATAGCAGGATCACCTAGGGATGTATAGACAAGAGAGACATAAACGAGATGCAGGATCACCTATTCAAGGAATAGGTAGATGGGGATGACATGGATCAAACACAAACTCACCTAAAAGGATGAAAATATCACTTGTTTAGGGAACAAGCAGACATAGGGTCACCTAACTAAGAGACCCACAAGAAAATTCACCCCTGACAAGGATGAGTTCACCTAAAGGATAAGCTAGACCAGACTCAAGACATAGAATCACCCCTTTCAAGGCAGGATCATTTGTCGACAATGCAAGTTCAACCCTGTGAGAAGCAAACTTGCCATTGATGGTAGGGAAAAACTATGGCAAAGGAAAAAAACAAGGCAAACAACAAGCAAAGGGTTGTACTAACTCAAACTAATGACAAGCATTGGTATCACACAAGAAGACACTCTAGGTAGCACAATCCTAAAATTAGTGATAAGGGTTTACAAACTTGATGAAGGCCCGCTAATCTACTTTGTGATATCGGGGTGGTTTTTTGGATCACCCTTTCTTGCGAAGGTGGATAGCTAGCGATTCAGTGGTAGAGGGTCATCAACAAATGCCATGGGCTCACCTTCATGCTCTCACTCAAAGACTATCATAGTCCACCATGAGGATTTCTATCTCAACCCAATGGAGTATGTGATGAGTTAACTTTGAGGTGTCATACGTAATCCTTGCACCATACCAAGCTGTGGCTCAAACACAGGTCTCTATCTAGGCTAAATGGACTATCTCATGCATCCTCGATATATGCTAAGGTATGTGAGGCACAACCATGAACACCATCCCATCACAAGTGTGGGTCAGGAGCCCTGGTGAGGTACTAGAAACTTAGACCAACCCTGCACGTTTTATCTAGGTATCACCCTAGCTTTGACGGTTTGCTTGACATGACGTGACTAGATTGGGGTACAACTTTGGATCTCCCCCCTTTATATACCCTACTGGTAACACGTGGTCAAGATTGTCCCCTCGGTGATGAAATCCTAGGTAGTTCTCACTAAAGGAAGGAAATACTAGATGTTTTGGTTGGTCCCTAGGCTTGCACGTAGCACAAGGGGAGAGCTTACACGCACTAGCACTTCCTGGGTAGACTAGACTATATTGGAATGAATTACTATTTCTCATCACCCAAGATCACTGAAAGGTGCAAGGGGAGTGGATATATCAACAATTCGCTTCCAAACATGACAAACAAGTTAATTGACCCTTTAATTAATTTACGTGTGCCTAAATTAGTGTGATAAATAGGCACACAGACAAAAGCTACACTAAGGGTCCTCAACTGATTGTCCTACAAAAAGAGAATTAGTATTTTTGATCTTGATCTTGGACAAATGATTTGTTGCACAAACATTAGTAAAATTGCAAACTCATAGACAAATGAGTTAGTTGATTAGTACTGAAAACCAAAACCAAATGAATGCTCAAATCAGACAATTGAATGTTTTGGATTACCACAAATTTTCCCCTGTGTAGAGCGAGTCCACCTTAGTTTGTGATACAATGTCACCTATCTTCTAAAAAGGCGGGAGTGTGTTTTCCCTTTGGATGGAAGGGTGTATGCGTTTTTGCCTCTACATTTAAATCGATTATGCCCCTTCGTCAAGCGATTTTGCCTCTTTCTAGAATTCTGAGCATATTAGGCTATGAACTTGGTGGTATGGGTCAAGGGATTCAAGTTCTCCCTTTTTACGAAAGGGTGGATGCGAGTTTGCCTATTCTTACTTCAAGTCTACCTCTGTGTCAAGAAAATTCACCTGTCAGAGGAAAATTCACCCTTGCATGTGAAATTTGAACCTGCAAAAATTCAAACAACATAAAGGTAGACCCATGACATGGGTCCCACCGAGTGTGCTAGAAATGTATGCAAGTGTTTTTACCTACTCTAAGATGCAACACTAAATGAAATGCAACAAGGAAAAACACAAAAAAAAACTCAAGATTAGGCCTAAGATAAATTCAAACAAAGAACAAGAAAATGGAGCTTTTTACCTTATTCAAATTGATGGTTTGGTTGGCCCTTGTTGATGCCTGATTGTGTGCTCCTTCTTGGAAAAAATGGCGTGAAACCTAGCTCTAAATGATGGTGAGATGATAAGGAATGCAATGGAGGATGTGGGTATTTGAATGGATGCAAGATTGTGGCTCAAAATGCTACAACAATGGTGGATGCAAAAATGGCTAAGTGTGCTTGAATGATTAAGAATGATTGCTTGAATGTGGATGATCCTCAAAATGGAGACATTTCCACCATTTTTAGGGGAATTGACTCTAAAGAAATGGAGGGCCAAGGTTAAGCCATGGTGGAGGAGATCAAGGGCTAGGGTGAGTTGAGAACTCACAAGCCCTCACAAACTAACATGTGGCAAGTGACATGGAAGGGAAGGGATGAGGTGGAGATGACATGGAGGTACTTTGATGTACCCTAGGAATGGACAAGATATCTTCATAAAGGAGGTATTTTTCCACATGCACTTTGAGATGACATGTGAGGAATTAAAAATTCCTCACAAATCCTCATGGAGATGGGAGAAGGAATTTAAAATTCCTTAAAATGCATTGAATGAATAAATGTGAATTAAAAATTCACATAGGGAAGGGGATGCCTTCTCAAAATAGAGACAACATTTAATGTAAGTTGACTAAGGACACATGCCATAAATGGCATGAAGATTAGATTAGCTTAATTAGGTGATTAAGGTTGTGCAAATGTGAGATTAGGAAGGCTAATGACAGATTAAGGACAAATGGGAGGTTATGGAGGATGTGACCTTAATGATGATTAGGGGTGTGCACATCCTAATCACATATTAATTAGTTTAATCTAGATTAAAGAGGATTATGACGGATGTGACATGAGGAGAGAGAAGAAAATGAATTAAAAATTGATTTAATTCATTTGGGCTAAAGTGACTAAATTAAATAAATTGGGATATTTATTTAATTTAGAGATGAAAGGGGTAAGGTATTTAATTGATTTATTAAATACCTTATGGGACATTAGGATCAGGTGAAGTATTAATCATATAATAAATTATTTAATTTACGTGGTTTAGGGATGCAAGATAGAAGAATGCAAGGGTGGATTTGACCATATGGGAGTGGTCAAATTCAAGTGTCTACAAAAGGCTATGACAAAAATGAATGATAGGGTATCTTTGACCAAAAGAGATGCATAAATGATTTATTCAAAATGGAGAAAAGGGACAAGTGGAAAATAAATAATTCATTCAAATTACTTATTTTGAGAAAATGAAAAAGGAGCATTTAATTGAGGAGGTGGAAATTAAACATGGATAATTGATTTGAATTATTTATTCAAAGGAGCGAAGAATGACACATAATTAAATAAGTTTGATAATTATTTAATTATAGAAGAATAAAAAGGCCAAATAATAATAATAATTATTATCTGACTATGGAAAGATGATTAAATAAATAATAATTTATTTAATTATTGAAGAAAGGGGGTATTAGTGACGCAATTAATTTAGTTTAATTGATCAGGATAGAATAGATATTAGAACGTGAATTAATTAAATAATTAAAAAATATTTAATTAATAGAGGAATATGATCAAGCATAATTGAATAATTAAAATTATTCAATTATTAGAGGATGATGACCAAGAAAAATGAACGCTTGCAGACTTAGGACATTTTTCAGTGTCTACAGATGTAAGTTGTGATGTATGTAATTTGCATGTGTTGCTCAAATACAAGGGTAATACACAAGACTATAATCGGGGTTTTGCACTAGATAATAAAATTATTGGGTGGTTGAGTTTTTGTTGATGTAGCCCATATCAGGTGAACCACGTTAAATTTTTGTAACGATCTCTTTTGTGTTATTCTTCATTGTTATTTCTAGGCCCTTTAATCTACATATATTTGTTAATATTTATTACTCTAGTTTGCATGAATCCTAACATTCTTCTTAAGGTTGGAGGTGACATTAGATGGGAGGGTCCTCTGTTTAGGTAGGTGAATATTTCATGGTACCATGGGGATCTAGGACCAACGATGATGCACACAAATTCAGATTTAGGGATTTCAAAAGTTGGTACAAGAAGTTGTTCTACTAATAATTCACATTGCAAGATGTTGTGCGACATGTCTAACAATGATCCAATTGTTGCCATAGCGTCTACTGCTCGATTGTTCATGTGAGGTATCTACTCAAAATTTATATCAATGAAAAGGTCCTTGAGACTCTCTACCATCTTCTTATAAGGAGTAAGCTTGTCATCCTTAGTTTGGTAGTTGTCATTGACTTGGTTGATAACTAGCTGAGAATCTCCATAGACTTTCAACTCTTGTATCTACCATTGAACTGCTATCCTTAGACCCATTATTAGAGCTTCATACTCAACAATGTTGTTAGTACATGGAAATGACACCTTGTATGACTTCGAAATGCAATCACCTTGAGGGGTGATGAAGAGAATACCCACCCATGATCCGTGTTGGGTGAACAATCCATCAAATTACATCTTCCATTGATTGGTTAGATTGACAAGGAACACTGATTCATCAAGGAATTTAGATACCAAAGGGTTCTTTTCATACATAGGTGCCTCTACTAGTTGTTCTATAATTACTTGTCCTTTGATTTCCTTGCACTCCACATACTCTATGTCAAATTCAGTCAAGATCATCACCCATTTAGCCATTCGCCCAGTGAGAGTTGCTTTGGATAATAGGTATTTTATTGGGTTGATCCTTGCAATAAGCTTGATTTGATGCGACAACATGTAGTGTCTAAAATTTTGTGAAGCAAAAACTACTGCTAAGCATGCTTTCTCAATGGATGAATAATTCATTTCATAGCCTACCAAGGTCCTACTAATTTAGTAAATGGATATTTCCTTTATGTTCTCATCATGCTGTGCTAGAAGAGCACCTAGTGGTGCTAATGTTGCTGAGATATATAGGATCAATGGTTTGTTTGGTATTGGCAACATGAGCACTAGAGGTTTCAATAAGTAGTCCTTGATCTGCTGGAAGGATTTCTCACACTTCTCATCCCACTTGTAATTTATTCCTTTATATAGAAGCTACGAAAAAGGGTGGATCTTATCTGATAGTTGCTCTATGAACCACTTGATGGACTACAATCTTCCTTGTAACCCTCTCATTTGTTTCAATGTTTGCAGTGGTTCCATATCTAGGATGGATTTTTTACTTTTTTGGGATCAATTTCTATCCCTCTTTGTGAGATGATATAGCCAAGAAGCTTCCCTGATGTAACCCCAAAGAAACACTTTTTTGGATTTAGTTGTACGTTGTACTCCTTGATTCTATCAAAGATGGGTCTTAAGACTTCTATGTGCTCACTCCTTTTTCTTGACTTGGACAAAATATCATCCATATAGTCTTTGAATTTTTTGTGGATCATGTCATGAAAGATGAGGGTCATTGCTCTTTGATAGGTGGCTCCTATGTCCTTTAGCTCGAATGGCATCACTTTCCAACAGTATGTTCCCCATGGACAAGTGAATGCAGTTTTGTGTTGGTCCTCCTTGGTGATCATTATTTGATTGTAACCTAAAAAACCATCCATGAGTGATAGAATTTCATTCCCTGCTATTAAATCCATGATGAGGTTGATGTTAAGAAGAGGGAAATCATCCTTTGAGCATTCCTTGTTTAAGTCTCTAAAATTTGTGCATATTCTAATGCTCCCAATGGGTTTGGACACTGGTACCAGGTATGAAACCCACTCATGATAATCTATTGGTTAGATAAATCCAATGTTGAGAAGCTTTTGTAACTCAAGTTTCACCAAGAGTGTTATCTATGGGTGCATCTTCCTTATTTTTTGCTTCACTGGCTTGGCTTCGGGATAGACTACTAAGTGATGCACAACCACTTCTAGATTGAGCCTTGGCATATCAATGTATGGCTATGCAAAGTTGGTTCTTCGCTCTTTCAAGAATGCTACTAGGTTCTTCTATTCTTCATCCAACAAGGATTCGGCATAGAAAGTGATCTTGGGTGCTTCTTTTGTTCCCACATTGACTAGAGTGGCCTTTTTTGTTAGAACTGCTAACTTCTCTAGATACATCACACTAAGGGGGCAATTGAATCCTTCATCCTTTAGCACCTTAGAGAGGCTTTCACCTTCGGATGTTTCCTTTATTTTTATTATTTTAGGATAAAAAAGTTCCACAATGTGGTTTTCACTTAGAGATCTACATGTTAGTTGCATGTCATCAATTTTGCGACTAAAGGATTCAATTGTCTCCCTGTAGTACACCCCTTGTGTCTAGCTCTATGTCAAAACCTGCTTTGTGATCTACCCATGGTAAGTTGTCATGAAGTCCCATGAATTCTGAGATCACTTCATCATTTTTGAATAAATCTAGAATCAGTGGTCCCCGTCGGTCTAAGTCAATGAGTTATGGATATACTAGGTGTATTTCAGTCGGTTGATTACTCAGAGCGAAGGATGTTGTGGATATCATGAAGAGGGAGTTATTCTCAAATAGGTTGGAAACAATAAGTGGGAAGTCATCTAAGGTCATATCACGTGATGTTGATAACCAAGAGGAAGCCTCAGCCCGTTTAGTGGAAGTACCTTTGCAAATAAGGCTAACATTGCTAGTAATACATCCTAGGCCTAGATTCTTTGGATGTTTCTCAAGAATGATGGGTTCTCAAAAATTGTTTTCCTTTTGTCCTAGTTTCTCATTCTTGTTGTACCCCCAAGTCTTCATTAGCTGCAATCCTTTGTTGTCATCTTACATGGGAAGAATGGGGATAGGTCATTCATCCTAATAGAGGAGTTTAGAGACATCCTCCTTGTTGACCTCTTTGTTACTAGATATGGGTTTTCCATGAGATTTGGGAGAAAGAGGTAACTCCCCCAACATAAAAGTGTCCAACATTAGTTTATAGTTTCCACAACCATCATCCTAGATCACTGCTTTGATGTTAGGAATGTTTTGGACAATGGGTGTTTTTCGTTTCTGAGGTAGATGCAAGGGATGATGGTTCAACAAATTTAGGAAGATGGTGTAGGACCTTCATCATTCTTAGGGATCTAGGGTATCTTGTAAAACTTGGCCTCAAGGTTCTTGTAGTAGTAAAAAGGCTCAATATCTCTATGGATAGTAACTTCTCTGCCCTCAAAAGGAAACTTTACACATTGATGATAGGTCGAAGCTACAAATTTTAGGGTATGGATCCATGGTCAGCCAAGTAGGATGTTGTAGGGAAGATCGAGGTCTAACACTTGGCATGTAGTTTCTACAATGATAGGTCCCACTTGGATGGGAAGTGCAATGATGCCTTGCTATACTCGCTCTTGGTTGTCATATGCTCTAATAGTGGTACTCTTTGCTTTCTCAATAGTATCCTATGAATAGCCCAAGTTCTTGATCAACTAAAGGGTGCAAATGTTCATATCAACACCTCCATCTACTAAGAATCTTTTAACATTGTTCTTATGAACGATGACCTCAAGGTGTAAATCATGATTATGAGATGGAGCTGCAATGGTAGATCTTGTTTCGAGAAGGTAAGAAGATGGTTAGTGATATGCCCTATCATAGCTTGAAAATATTCAGTATCAATATTGTCAGGGAAAAATGATGAAGATAAAGCCTCCTCTAAGATTTCCCTATGTGTGGGGGATAGCCTCATTAGTTCTAAGATTGAAATCTATGTGGGGGTCTTCTTAAGTTGATCTAGGAGATTGTACTTGCTAGGGTTTGATGTTGGAAAAGTAGGTTGTGCCCTAGATTGAGGTGGGAATCCTTGGATGGTGACTTTGCCACATTGTGTGGTGGCTTCACACTTCGTACTAGGCCCTTTGATGGTAATGATGATGATGAAACTATCACAAGAAGCGACTACCTTGGAATAGGTATGTTGCATATTTGTATAATCCTTAGCTTTTCTAGTGTTGTTTCTTTGTTTTGATCTGGCATAGGGTTATTGTATATCTTAAGATCCTGATTGTCGGCTAGTACTTCAATAGATATGGCTTTGCTCTCTATGAGATCTTGGATAATATTTTTTAGTCTCATACAGTTCACTATTTCGTGTCCTTTTATTTTATGAAAGTCATAGAGATCCTTTTCATTGTACCAGGGTGGCTTATCTTGTGGTTCTTGGTAGTTTTCAATATTGGGAAGCATTATCAGGTTTGACTCTACCAATTTCTTCATGATGGTTTTGATAGGTTTCGACAACTATGTGTATTTCCATTTTGGATAGTTGTTATTGTTAGGGGTCCATCTTTGATGCATTTTGGTGTTGTTGATCTAATTATTCTGAGGTGTTGTTTGTTGTACAGTTGGTTGAATGTTAGCTATTTGATTGTTGTTTAGTCTAGGAGCACTTAATACCACCTTAGCATCTACCATGCCATCATTTGTTACGTTCTTGTTCTTAGCCTAGACACAAGGCTTGTCGTTCAAACTAGTTAATGGGCGATTGTCTTTGTAAGCTTGAGTATTTCCTTGTGAGATTATGGCTCTCTTGATATAGAGGGATCTAGGGACAAGCTCATCACAAGAGGTAATGTAATGCATTTTCAAGTGGAAGGATAGATCCGGATCTATATTTTCTATGATGATACCCACTTGTTGTTCATCAGGAATGGGCCACTTGCTCTTGCTAGCTCTTTTTCTTCACTGTTGCAAGAAATTGGAAAAATATTCACCTTTGTTTTATTTGAGAGTATACAACTCTTCTAGGCTTACATCCATGTCAAGGTTAAAGGAGAAGTGATCTATGAATTTATCAGTGATTTCTTGAAAAAATTTGATATCGAGAGGCAGTTGAGAAAACCAATCCATGGCAGGACTTGTTAAACTTTGAGGGAAGAGGCACATTAAATAAGAATCATTATAGGCCACCTCCATACACATGACATTAAACTCTTTGACATGGTCCACAGGACTTCCCCTTCCTTTGTATTTATCGAATTTGTGGATTTCAAAGTTGGGAGGGAATGGTACCATTGCGATGTTTCAATCAAATGGATATGAACATAAGTTTTGTGTATGGCACTTCTTTGTCTTTCCCATCCAAAGATCCTACATTTTTTGTCATAGCACCTTAAGTTGTGATGCTAGATAGTATTGTGGGTTTGGTGGGGAACATATGTTGCGTATTGTGGGATGGCGGATGGGTTGTATGCAGGATTTTGATATGATAAGGTGTTGTATGGTGTATATGGTGGTGTGGGATTCTATGAAGTTGATTGAGGTGTTGATGTATATGTTCCTAATGTGTTAGGGTTAACGATGTTCTATTGAGGATTATAGTAGGAACTTTGTTGTTGTTGTTGTTGGGCATATTGTTGAGCCAGTAAGGATTGTTGTTATTATTGAGCCACAAGGGTTGCTTGTTGTTGTTATGCCACTAGGGCTTGTTGTTGGACATGTTGTGTTGCTAAGGATTCTTTATGGGCTTGATGTTTTTTTTGTGTTAAGTTTGTTTGATGTGTTGCTAAGGCTACTTATTGTTGTTGTTGTACTACTAGGGCTGCTTGTTGTTGTTGTGTTGCTAGGGCTGCTTGATATTGTTGCTACAGTTGTTGAGCTACTAGGGATGCTTTTTGTTGTTGTTGTTGTTGGATGGCTTGTTGATAAGCTTGTCATGCTTGCTATAAAGCTAAGGCATGTGCTTGCAATGTAGGATCAGTTGGATGTTGGGACATTTGTGATGGGTTTTGGGTGTTGATGTTTTGATTGGGTTGTAGGTTGTTGATGAGAGGTTGGGGGTTCCCTTGGTTTAACATTCCTTGCAAGACAGTGGATTGGGATGGAGGAATATAAGTTTGAGGTCCCATTTGATTTTGGTTAGTGAGGGGAACCGTGGGGAAGATGATGATGCCATTAGATATTGTGATTGTAATGACATACTAGGACCTTAGTCCATTGATTAGAAAGGTTATCGTGTCCAATGTCTTGGGGATTTCCTTGTGCTAGGGATGTAGTCAAGGTATTACCTGGACTGATGGGGTTCGTGACCAAGGGATTGTTTTGATTCAAGTTGATGATGGATGGGATGGATGTGTTTTTTGAAACCAATGGTGCAGATGAACCAATTGGGAGGTTGGATAAAGATGTCCCTATTTGCATTAAGGGTTTACCTTGCATTATGGTATTGGCATGCCCTTGTTGGTCGATTTGAGACACTTGGCATATACTTCCTTGCATGATTTTGGGCACATTTGTGGTATTTGTGGGGATGGATGAAGAGGGTGACCTCAATATGTTGAGGTTGTTGTGGATTCATGAAGTGTAAGTGGTTTATTTTGATGTAAGGGATGTTCAAGAATAGTAGAAGTGCCAAATGTTGGTGTCCAAGTGGTGGATGGATTGGTGTTAAGAGCACCCACAAGTGTGTTGCTTTCAAATGGAAGAGTATGGCCAAAGTATTTAGCAAGACTAGCTACAAGACTAGGAGTGGATGTTTGATTTATTGCTAGCAATGGAGTTGTTTGTAAGGTGGATGAAGTCAAGCCTTTTGCCAATGATTACACAACAAAAGATGGGGAAATTGGAGCAACATTTTATAAGGCTTGGTGTTCCATGATTTCCTCCCTAGTAAGTTCAAATGGATTTTGCGTAATGTCTTCTATCTCATATGGCCCTGATGGAGATGAGGGTTGTTGTGATGAGGTAACTTGACTTCTTCGATCAAATTCTTGAGGATTTGCATCACTTGAGGTAAATGTAACTTTGGTTTTCTCCATGATTCTAATGTGTTATGATCTTGTCTTTACCATAAATTTTGGGTCACCTATGGGAGAGTTGTGTTGAGATTTGTAATGTTTAACTCTCTAGAATATTCAAATCTAGGTAAAAGGGACACTCTAGGTCTTTTTGGAGCAATGATGATAATGGGAGATGAAAATATGAATGATATAGGGAGTGATCTTTGCAAACTTTTTTGGGCAACACTTTTTACTTAAGTTTGATGTTTTGATGTTTGGATAAAGGATGTTATGAACATAAATATTTAGGGTAGACTCGTGACCTTCAAGATAAACTAGTCCAAAGATGATAACTAACTTAACCAAGTGCATGGAAAAGGATTCATTTCACATACAAAGTAACTAAGTTAGGGGTTTTGGGTTGATAGATGTCTAAGTGCAAAAGCGTTTGGTGTATTTGAAAGTTTTGCAAAGTTTGGTGAAGTGAATGATGAAATTTGATGAAGGGTTGGATGAAATGTTTGACCCAATGTTGACCTAGAGTGAACCTTTGTTTGATAAGACCAAGGTAGTGAGAAACACGCTAGACCTCTGAAGTATTCAAATCCTAAAGACCCAATAATTTAGAGACCAATGTTTTAACTTTCAATAAAGGCATATAATTTTGGATTATTCTTTGAAGCACATCTATACAAGTTCCTTACCAACCTGTTCTTATTTTGGTAAAGTGCCAAAAGGTGTCTTTTGATGGCTTTTGGACTATGATGCCTAAGTTTGAAGTGACGACAAGTAGACCTTCTCTTGGGGATTGTGATTTTATGTGAGATCATCTAAGACAAGCCTAAGATTGTGAAAAAGACCAATGTTTGACTTAAATGAAAGGTTTGTATTGAGCATACATGTATGGATTATTCAATGGGAGAAGTATATAAAACCTCATTACCAATTTGTTCATGTTGCGGTATTGTCTTAGGATACATCTTCTAATGTACTTTGAACTATGATGTCTAAGTTTGAAATAGCGGCATGTAGACCTTCTATTGGGGATTTTGATTTTGCGTGAGATCATTTAGAGAAGTTCAAGACCATGGAAAAGAGGATATTTATTGCCACACGGGTGGTGGTAATATGGGCCTTCTAGCCACAATATCAACTTGTTCCTCTTCTCCATCTATGATGTATGTTGTGTTTCTCCACTAGGTTGGTGTTTCCCTTGTTTCAAATGTGAGCTTCTCAAACTACTAATTATATTGGTTTTTTCTCCTTCAATGATTTCAAATTTTGGTTGAATGATAGCGGGTGCAAGGTTGGGTTGTTTAATCAGAGTGACCAATCTCCAAATGGTCATGTGGGGCTCAATTTATCAATTTATCTTGCTTAAATGAGTTTATTTTTACCACAAGCACTTGTCTTGCTTAAGTTTTCAAACTAAATATCTATGTCAAAAAAAACACCAATTCCACAAAGTCCATTTTGTTAAAAGGATGAAGTTAAGGGCATAGTTTCCTAGGTTAACTTTGGGAAGTGTGGATTGAAATGTAAACCAAAATATTTAGAAGTCTCTAAGAATAAATCTTCAGGACAAGCATCAATATCAAGGTTTTTCCAAAGGGTATCCATACTTAGACCAAAGGGTTTGAAATTTTGAAAAGACTTGTTGATCTTTATTTGCAATTGTTTTGGAACCAAGTAAAGTATTAAACTAACTCACAAGCATGAACAATCCTAGATAGGTGTGTATTTCTTAGTAGGCTTACCATCATCGGAAAAGATGATTAATCTGTGAAGATGAAGTGGAAAAATAGGCTATGTCAAGGAAATGTAAAATCTTGACACACCAAGCAAAGGAGTCCCTTCCCCATTTTCTTTATGCCTCAATAAAAAATCAGTCATGGTAAGTAACTTCTGGGAGTGGTGCTACTCCCATGCACTACCTTGAAATACACTTTAGGGGAAATGGTGAGCCACTAATAACAAGGTTCATAATTCAGACTTTTAGGGTAAACCAGTGCTATATGTGCAGGGAATTCACTAAATAAAGAGGACTCCTAACCCTTAGAAACATCTAATGGTTTTGACATAACACAAGGATATTGGAGGAGATGATCATCGGTATAGTGTAACTACACTAGTTGGTCAATGAATTTTGTCACGCCAAATATTTACATCGTGGATCAAAATGAAAGCACTGCTTGAGTCATTCCCTCTCATAAGTTGGGAGGTAGGCCCTCTAAAGGGAACATATGTTTGAAGCGTAAAATGATTTTCATCACCCAAGATTGCCAATAGGTGCAAGGGGAGAGGATAAGCACTTCCAAGTAGAAAAATTCTAGACTTGTGTGTTTCTCTTCACCCAAGATCACACAAAGTGCAAGGGGATTGGATACACACAACAAGAATACGAAAGCAATTCAGACACGTGTTCATTTTAATCCATCATAGCAGTGAGTTCATTTTAAACACCAAACGAAGAATGGAAGTTTCATTGTTCAATTTTAATTTAACAATCAAAATGATGTGAGGGTTCAATTTTAACTAATTTGAACATTCATTTTAAAGCCAAAAATAAACTTAGTTTGGTCCTAAAATGTGAAATAATAAAAAAAAGCATAAATGGGTTATAATTGCCCCAAAAGTGTCACAACACTTGTTACAATTATAGTTCAAATGATAGTAGTATGCTTCTTTTCTTCAAGTTCTATTGTTCAAACCTGCAAAACCCAGTTAGTCTAAAAACCAAAACAAGAAGTTAGAGACATGTTAGAGGTGAGATAAAGAAAAAAAATTAAAAACATGTCAAAAAATCAAGCTATGTTTTGTTCACCAGTAATTCACGACGCTGAAATCAATTGCGTCATTGAAATCCATCAATAGCATCATTGTATAGGATGTGTCACCATATTGAAAAATCAATAGCATCACTCTACAAAAAATAGTGAGGTCAATTGTGTCTCTAAATCGATTGCATCGCTATATTAATTTTCATTCTACATTAAAAAATGACAGTAGCATCGCTATATTAATTAGTGGTGATGAAATTAAAATGTGTCGCTATTTTAATTATGCATCACTAAAATGAAATCACATATGCATCACTATATAGCAACACATCATCAAATGTGTCCATTGATAATCAATAGCATCGCTATACTTGAAAACACAAGGAAAATGAAGATTTGACAAGAAAATCATCATATTAGTTAGTTTGGCCCCTCCTTCTAGCGCCAAAATGTGACTAGAAAATTAGTATGGGATGACTACACTTGATCCATGAGGATACGAAGCATATTCGAGCCATTAAATGTCAATCCCAATAGAGATCAATCAATAAAACTAAACTAAGCATCCATTAAAACTTAACATGTTAAACTATGAAAGCTTTAAAAATGCCTATTCTGATCCATTGAAACTTATCCTATTATCCTATTGGGGGAGTGGTGTCGCATTGATGTGGAGTGGAAACCCTTTCCCAATCCTGATGATAAATGAGCCTGTTCTGATCCCGATGAAAATTGAGCCTGTTCCGATCGATTCTATTAAAGAGCATCGACGAAACCATTGAAAGATATGTGATGAAATATGATTTAAATGCTAAATAAATATGATGTAAGCTATTTTAACATGATTTATGATGAAATGATCGATATGGATATATGCAAGGCTAATCTAAATGGATTTTATGCTAAAGTATTCAAACCCTAATTAACAAATAAGCTAAATGTAAACATTGTTACTTACACTAATTTTTCCAAAGAATTCAACACCCAGTACTTTGAGTGAGAGTCATTTTTCCACCCAAATCAAAAGATCGATTTGGTATTGGCCATAAACATAACACACATTTACCCTAAGGTGATAACATAATATAATATTCAACAAGGTAATTCTCTTAACCATGGGTTACCCTAACCCCTGGAATACCCAAGTCTATAATAAACTGATTATCTAGGTTACACTCTTACCCATGGATTTCCACTAACCCTAGGTATAACCACACTAACCATACATATACACAATCTAGTGTCTAGCTAGGCTACCCCCTTTCCCATGGATTTCCACTAACCCTAGGAAAAACCATACTAACCTCTAAAAAAGATAACCATAAAAGTACTATAAGATAGCAAAATATTCCATCTCATGCATTATCTAAATAGACTTAATAGACTAGTATAGTTCTAATAGCATTTAAGCCACACATATTCAACAATATATAAATGTAATCCCAATGATCGAGTTCACTAACTTGAGACTTAATCAAGAATCACATAAGCATACTCCTTTCTAGGAAATAACTAAATATATAACAACATGCATACCATGCATACATAGGATACTACAAAGCTAGGAAATAACTAGGTTCATAAGAATAATCATATCATGCATTCAAACAATCTTTCCAAATAAAGGCATTATACTCAAATAACCTTTCAAACATATGCAAAGGAAGAATAGAAATCAACATTCCTGGGTATAATTTCCAACTTGATAATGCTACCTTCACCTTCACGAATGCTACTTCTCAAAAGAACAACTAGCCTCCAAACACTAACTTCTCACTAATTTTCTCACTAAAACAATTGCAAAATAATAAAGCAACCCACTAACTCTCAAGCTCACTAACTCACTTGCACAAAAAATACAACAGAATAACGATGGGAAAATCTGAATGAGAAGAGTATCAAATGATAGGAAGAGCACCTCTATATATACTACCAAAGGCTGCAAACAAGCTAGAAATTCTACCACCTTCCTACTCACATGCAATGACTCAACTGATCAGATGAACAACCTTTCAAACATAAGCAAAGGAAGAATAGAAATCAACATTCTGGGTATAATTTCCAACTTGATAATGCTACCTTCACCTTCACGAATGCTACTTCTCAAAAGAACAACTAGCCTCCAAACACTAACTTCTCACTAATTTTCTCTCTAAAACAATTGCAAAATAATAAAGCAACTCACTAACTCTCAAGCTCACTAACTCACTTGCACAAAAAATACAACAGAATAACGATGGGAAAATCTGAATGAGAAGAGTATCAAATGATAGGAAGAGCACCTCTATATATACTACCAAAGGCTGCAAACAAGCTAGAAATTCTACCACCTTCCTACTCACATGCAATGACTCAACTGATCAACTCTCAAAATTGCAACACTTAATAGTCCATAATCCTCTACTAGCTAAGTTGATCTCTTCATGAGAGACAAGATGACTCTTTTACTGAGTCAAGGGACAACGATTCTTAACAACAAGTTTCCTTGGTTTACAAGTCAAATTTCTTCTTATATTTTTGTGAAGTTTACATTGAATGAGTCTCATGGTTATGATATGGCTTTTTCTAGACTTAAGCATAGTAAAAAGACTTCTTTTGCATTTCATATACTTCAGCATTGGCACCACATATTCATATACTAGCATCCTTTAAGATAGTGTGGCTAAGACTTATTTGTATCTACTAAAATCTATATTTAATCTTATGCAATGTATAAACTCTCTTCCTTTATTCATGTGTGGTAACTAAGTCTATGTTTGACTTGGTCTCCTCTTGTTTTATGTGTAGTCTAAGCATGACAATATAAACACTTACATTGCTATTAATATATGCACTTTACTTCACTATTCATTTGCATTTGAATGTGTTAACAATAATGTTAACTCATGCACATTCCATGATGCATATGCAACGGTTAATATCATGCAACTAAGACAGATACTATGCACTATCAAGATATAACGTAAACATTATATATATATATTAATATATATATATATATATATATCATAATTCCCATATTATATATATGTATATAATCGCATTCACTTGTTTATTAAAATACACCTATTGCCAATAGATATAAACATATATTAAATAATCACATATATATATATTGTATATATGTATATACGTTTCTTCAAACGTACTATACATACATATTAATATATATATATAAAAATTATATATATCACTATTTTGATTATCAAATTCAAACATAAATATGTACATACTCATCAAATGATGTGTATACATGAAGTGTGTAGATATATATGCATGCCACTTTTATCCAATCGATACTCCCATACATATGGGTTACCCATTCATGAGCATGTGTAGGTATGTCTACCTATGTATGCTCATGCATGCATACACTCACATGTATGAGATATCATGGACATGCACATATATACATATATACATTCTATGTATATATACTTCATCAACCAACATATACTAAAAAGCACACATAAGAAGAACTCTCTTCAGATGTAAAGAATCAACACATAATCCTAGTTAAAATACTCATAGAACAAGATCATAAACTAATAAGAAAACATTCACAACCAAGACAAAAGGTTACTTACTAATCACCCAAACTGACTTGACTCAACTTAGACCAACTAAGGTGCAAGTGTGTGTATGCTCAACTAGGTTCATCAGGGTTACCAAACCAAGTTCTTCTCTTGAGTGATACTCCCCCTTTCTTCTAGAGGTTTGAGCTTATTCCTGCATCTAGCTTAGTACATCATAATAGTAGTTAGCCGATATCAAAACAATCATATGCATCATATACATCATTGTCAAAATCATCATAAATATAAACTTGAATTAAAAATTCATTCATCAAATTCTATCCAGATTCATATGCATCACATAATCACAAATATATATATTAAAGCATTTTTAACTCATCAAGGTAATAGTAAATAGGTAATAACACAATGGGGTGAACATGCAAGGCATCAAGACATTTAGGTCTCTTCCATGTTGAGCCAAAAATTCTCCTTTGTTTTCGCCTATGTGTGTCATTCTTCCTTTGTGCTTATTTTTCCACGAGTTATTTGAGGAATGATGATGGTTCAAGTTCGATTATATCACTGCAACAATGACAAATGCTAACCTTAAATCCATGGATCCCTTACATGTTATCTTAGGATTTCATATAGGGGGCAACTCTCCTTTCCATGACATAGCTCTATCTCGGACACATGTTTTACATAGGGATTTCCAAATAAATCTCTCAAGTATTGGCATTTATTGTGTTCAATTTAAAGTAATTTCTCACAACATGGTGTTTAGTAATTTCTTTAAAGTGGGGGCATATGCATCTCTACTCATTGTTTTCTTCAAAGTGTGGTATTTTTACTTCACATGATGTGTCTTCTTGGTGGTGTCATTGGGTTTGATGTCCTTCAATAGCATGACCTTTCTTGGCATATGGCATTCCTCTTAGTGGTGATGCTATGGATTGCATTCCCTAAGTTGTGAATCTTTTATCCTCAACTAGTCCTCTCTTGGAGACATTAATCATGATGTTCCCTAAGGTGAGAAATTTCATGAACTAAACAAAACCCCTTTAAATATCCTATTGCATGTATCAAGACCACCAAGCTTAACACAACTTACTTGCCAGTGGAGCCCTTATTTTTTTCAAGGCTACCAAGCATAACACAACTTGCTTGCCAGTGGATCCTTTATGTTTTTCAAGGCCACCAAGCATAACACAACTTTCTTGCTAGTGGAGCCTTTCTCATAAGTGCCTAGCATAACACAACTTGCTAGCCTTGTGACCATTTCTATGGTGCCTTATCAAATTTATCGGGAGGTATAACTTTGGTATGGTCAGTACAATGGGAGCTTAGTCTTGGAATGCCTTCCCTTTAATCACTTTTTGGGGCTCACCTAGTGGACAACAGTTTCACTAGCCTTTGTGAGTATATTTTTTTTGCATAGTGGACAATGGGTTTCCACTTGTAAATATTCTTGGAAAAACAACTAAGGCTTGATCCATACTGATTGGACAAACAGTCAAGGCTTGATCCATTCCCCTGCTCTCTCTTCTCATAATTTTGGCATTATATGCTTTTGTATCTTGTCTTGTTGCTGCATCTTTAACATATGCATGTGTCTCTTTGTGCCTTTGTTGGTTTTCCATGAGATCTTAGATCTTGGGGGCTTGATCATCCTCCTTGAACTTTGTTGTATTATCTTTCCAACAATTGTACGATTAGACCTCTCTTGATGCTTGTTTGACTACTTTAGTGTGAGTTTGACACAAGGCCCATCCTCTCACTAAAGTGGGGGCTAAATGTAGTGTTAGAAAATGTACTCCTTTACATTATCACACTATGTTTGGGTTCCTTAATTAATTGGACTTAATTAAGCCTCTAATTGACCCAATTATGCATTTATAATCTTAATTAATTGCAATTTCCAAAATGGGAATCGGTATTTAATTAATGTGATTATCATTTTTAACACCCCGAAATGAATAGGTCCTAGAAATTTAGGTCAAGACCCATTCACCCTTGGGTGAATGGGTCTCCTTTGGTTGCTTAATTCAAAATTTTAATAATTTTTTGGCGGCCTTTTCATAATCCAAATTCAAATTTCAAATGTCAACTTGTAATGTTTAATTTTTAGGAAATTATAAAATTACCTACAAATATAAGGTCTTTTTATCAATTCAAATCCTAGAACAAGAAAGAGATCAGATTCAAGAGCTAAGATTATTTTCAAAGGTGTTCAAAGAAGATTTATCAAGAATCTACAACATTCAAGATCTCAAACATCATATCAAATTTATTTGCATCTATGCATTTTTTTGGAGCTAACATTGTGATATAGGTTTCAAACATTAAAGTAAAGATTCAAGCATCAAAGATCACATCATCAATCAATCCATTTCATGCAAGATCAAGACCTTGGAGAGATGTGTTAGATTTTAGTCCTTCTAGGATCTCAACTCAAAGGTTTGGTGAGTTGCAACATAGCAAGTGTTCATTCATCATTCATTTCATTCATGTTTCATTTCATTTCAAGATGTAATTACTAAAATGGGGTTTGACCAAGGCAAAACCCCATTCACCAAACAAACAAACAAAAAAATCCTTGTCTTTGTGTTTGCAAATATTAGGTTGAAGAAGGATTGAAGATTGATCAAAAGTGTAATTTTACAAAGTTGTCAAAGTTGTCAACATTGTTGTCAAGCCATAGAAACTCACTTGTAGAATTTAATTCCTACTTTATAACTATGAAATATGGAGGAATCAAGAATGAAAATCCAGGAGAAGAGGATTGTGAAAATAGATTTTGGATCCTTGTAGCAAGACCCATTCACCCTAGGGAGAATTTTTCCTTGGAGGGAACTCAACAAGAGCTTTTAGTGATAGGTGCATTAAAATCATATCTTTCTCAGATTTGTTGAAACTTTATGGATTTTGTTAGATTAAGGTTTTAAATTGATGTTTCAAGTGTTACATTGCATAATTGAGTTTGTTTACTATTTTTAGTTTTTCTCCCAAAAGTGCATTTCAGGCTGATTTACCCCATCCTAAGTCATAAGGAAAACAACAAGATCTCCATCAAGGTTGACTCACTTAAGCATTGAAAGTCAATCTTTCACTAGGGGATCTATTTTTCCTAATGAAATAAGGAAAGTGTAGGTGCATATGCCCATTCAAAATCCATCACCCACATTTTACCCCATTTCAACTATTTTGAAGCAAGAGAGTGAAAAAACTTTGAAAATATTTTATAGTTGATTTTGGTAACAATTTCATAGGGAGTATTGTCGAGGGAGATTGATCCATAGTAATATATATTTGCTACTTGTACTTATTTTTTAATCAAGGAAAAAAAGAAAGACTTGACACCCTCATGGACTCTATAGTGTATCTAGATTACCCATCATTGTCAACTGATCATTTTTAATATCCTCCCAAAAATATTGAAATAAATTCACATTTAAACTGTAGACACCTAAAATGCATTCCCACATTTTTGTATCATCACACCAAGCCTATCCTACAACTTCATTTTCAATGTTAATTAAATAAGTAATATTTATTTAATTAACTCATCTAATCATTCTTCTATCATTAATTAAATATGTTAGAAATAATTAATTAACTCATCAAGCCATTCATCTCATGTAAAATTAATGATTTTCTTGACTATTTAATTAACTAATCTAACATTTCTTCTAGCATTAATTGAATAAATTACCCTTATTTATTCAATTAATTTTACTCATTCAACCTTTTCTTCTAATGTTTCTATCTTAATTTAATAGATCTAATTTTTTTAATTAATTAAATCATTTCCCCAACATTCTCTAATAAATTACCAGGATGAGTGCGAGCAGAGTGTGAGAGGAAAGGCGTGCAGAGGGAATTTGAATTCCTTTGAGGGTGAGGAGGAATCAGCTGAGGTAGATGGAGATCCTGCAGATGTGGATGGAGTCCAAGTTTCACTGTGGGTTGTGGTTCCTGCGGGGAAGGCTGGATGCTCTCTTATGCAGCTTTGATTTGAGTTGTTCTCTGTTTTTTCATGTGAAGGCTTCACGGGAATGTCTATGTTGTTGGCTGCAGGGGTCTTGGAGATCTCTTTTTCTTTGTTGTGGGATACGGTTTGTTTTGTAGCTTCTTCTTTGCTCCTTAGGCTATGGTGTTTGTTGTGGTAGCTTGGTGTTCTCTTCATGATTTGGCTTTGTCTCCCTGGTGTTCTATGGTTGTTGCTAGCCTTACAGATGGTGTGGGTGTGCTTGGGGCTCTTTTAGGTGGAATGGTGGATTGATGGGCTTATTTTTGCTCCTATTCGGCATAATAGGAAGGCTAGTGAGTGCTTTGTGTTGGCATGTTCTTCTTCTTGGTTCCTCTTTGTCTCCCTTTTCCCCTTTTGGTTGTGTGGCTGGTGGTATGTTTTTGGGGGTTCCTACTCTTGGCGAGTTTTGGTTGCCTCTGGTTATCCTCTTGTGGAGTGGGCAGTTGTTCTTGGATGTGAATGGTGGTCTTCTATTTGGAGGATGGTTGTTCTTCTTGCTTAGGTTGTGGTCAGTGATACTGGCATTGATCTAGTTGATGTGTGGCATCTGGTGCTCTCTTTTTGGATGCCTTCTAGGCAATGGGTGTGCGGTGGACTTTTTGAGGATGACTGGTTGGGGAATGAGCTTATTTTTTCTCTGAATCGACATAGTTGGAGGGCTTGGGGTTTCTTAGTGTTGGCTTGTTTTGTTTCTTGGTTTTCCTTGTTCTTCCTTCACTTCTTCCTGCTGCCTTCTTGGTGGCTCTTTTTTATTTTTCGGCTATGCTCTTTGCAGGTGATGTGGGAGTGCGTTGGATGCTTTTTGGAAGTTTGGTTGTTGACTGGGCCTATTTTTGTCCCTATTCAACATAATAGGGAGGCTTGGGGGTTCCTATTGTTGGCTTGCTCTGCTTCTGGCTTCCTTTTTGTTGTCTTTCGTTTCTTCCTAGTTCTCTCTGCTGGCTTGTGGGCTACTTTTTTGTTTTTGTACCCTTCGAGCTCTTTTTTTTGGGCTTGGGGGTTGTTAGTGTGGTTTTGTTGGTTTGGGAAGGGTTGTCTTTGCCCTATCTTGCTATGGATGCCAACAAGTTTCTTGTGGAGCTAATGGTTATGTCTGTTTCCCCTTATTTTGGTGGGGTGCTTTTGGCTGGGATGAGTGTTCTTCTATTTTCCCAGTTGTTGTCTTTGGTTAGGGGTGCTTTTCCTACGTCTGATGGGATCTTTGTTCTGTTAGAGGTGGTGATAGAGCTGGTTGCTTTGGGCCTATGGTTGCTGATGAAGGTTTACCTGGCTGAGGTGTGTGTTGTGGGGTCTTCTCTGTTGATGAATTGTTGGTTGAAGGGTCATGTTGTTTTGGACTCTATTTTGATCTTTGGTGGCCTTGTTCTCTTAGCTAGTTGGTTTTCAAGTCTTAATCCTAGATCCCAGATGTTTTTGTTCCTAGTGTAGGGCTTTCCAAAGGAGGCTACAATTGTTTTCTTGGCTACTATGTCGGATTTCTCCTTTGGTCCTATGGAGGTGGTCCCCCTCAACAATTATTCTTATTGAGGTGGGTATTTCTCCTATGGAGGTGGAAATTGAGGGTGTTGGTGATGTCTAGTTGTGATGGCATTAATGATCATTTCTTCCTCTCCAATAGAGGGGAGCTCACTCCTTTAGAGGTGGAGCTGGAGTTGGTTTCCTATTACCAGGTGAATTTGAGCTGCAAGGAAGCTGACTTATTGTAGTTTTCTAGGGTTGGATCAAATTGTCTCTATTGAGGTGGGGTGTTTGCTCTTATTGGTGGTTATTACCAATGTGGCCTCTGCTCATTTAGTGATGATTATCTTTCTTGGCTCATTGGTGTCTTCCATGAGCGGTTGGTTTACTGATGCCTGGCAGATGTAGGTAGGATCTTTATGTAACTAAAAGGGTTTCTGGTCCCAGTTAAAAACCAATTGGTTTAAGGGTCTTTGGCCCTTGATTGTTTGTAAGATGCAATGTGTGTAGTCCTATTTATCTTTTGCAGCTGCTGCAAAGCTATTGTTGGTCTTTGGTTTATCTTTTGGGCAGCTTGTCTTCCTTTGTACTAGGTTCTGGGCCCCATCAAAACCCATTTTTTACCCTCTAATCAAAACATTCTTTAATAAATTAAATAAATAAACAAATATTTATGTAGTTCCTCTTGATTTCTTCTCATCATTAGTTGAACTAAGTAATCAAGTCTAATCATGTGAACCAGTCACATAGTGTCACTTATCATTCTTGTCATTCTCTCACTCTCTCCCATATGATAATTAACCCTAACCCTCCACATCATTATATCTCATCTCATCCATCCATTTAATCAACCTAAATTCTATAAATTGAGCCACTCCCAAGAAATTTTAAGAAACTGACTTAAATACACAAAATAATACTACAAAAATGAGCTCCCACACTCCACTCCAACAATCAAAAATCACTTGGAGCAATCACCTATGATCTTCAATTTTTTGTGATGGTGAGAGCTTGATTGTATTTTATCATCTTTGCACTCCTTTACCTCCAGTCTTAAGTGTGGTGCTTAATATAGGATAGGATTTTACTTTTATGTTATTTCCTATTAGTTTTAATCCTTTTTTTGTGCTCACATTCTAGCACACTCTATGGGGCCTCCTCCCAAGCTAATAAATGTCATTATTTAGTATTTTTGAAGGAATTTTTATAGGTTTTGAGGTAGAATTCACATCATTTCCAATTTTTCCATCTACACTATCAAACAATGTATTCACTCACCCATAATGTATATACAACTTGAAGACCTAAAACATTAAAAATTTTCTTTGTGACATAATCACCCACTACAGAGTGGTGTATATGTAACATCTAGTGGTATTTTTGCATTGTATGTCATATATGTACTTAGTATTGGCATTCTTACATTTGGTGTGCAATTTAGAGGCTAAATAATGGTATTCATATAATAAATAATTATATTTTAAAACTATTTGGCATGTTTGCACTCAAAAGTGGAATTTTGTGGTGTGTTATTTCTATACCTAGTGATGCATTTATGCATTGGTGTGGTGTTTTTGTACATAGGTTGGATCCTAGAACATCATTTATACACCTATAATAACATTTTCATAATTGTAATAATATTTTTTTACATTTTTGAGTGCAAGTTTTAATATTTTAATGTATACACTTTGTGCGATAGTGTATCTACATTTTATGCATCATTTTCTCAATTTTTGAATGTCTACTACTAACACACATATTTTACAAGGTATCCTGCCATATATCCATTTCATGTGCTAATCATTTATTGTAATTTTGTTTATCCAAGACCACTAAAAAATTAATAACACATGTCTTGCGGTTTGTTTGACCATTTTTTATATCAAACATTATATTTGTGTGTTTTTTTATTCATAAGGATAGATATTGTATTAAGTTTTCAAAAAAGGAGTACATTTATTTACCTATTAGGAAAACTATTTATAGACCAAAACCCCAACCTTTGCATATCAAAACCCTAGCCCCAACACCCCAAATTTTATAGAATGCCCATACATTTGATTTCAAAATGGCCATGCAGGGCCAATTTGAACTATGCCATAGTTTTTTGTTTACATTTAGTTGCAAAATAGCGAGACTTGTAACCACCCTAGCTTAAATTTAGCAGACATTATCTAATGGAAGCAAAAAGACCAAACCCAACAGTTTAAACATCCCTAAATTCCTACACATAATTTATGAATTCATTCACCCATTCAAAATCTTGCACTAGAGCCAAGTGTAGCAACTTCTTCAAAAAATTGGCATCAATAGTTTCCCTTTCATGATGTGCCAATAATTCCCTACCACTAATGTCTAGATGGAAGAGGTAATATTTAACCACTTCCCTAGGGATGTCCAGTAAGGCACACCCAACCCCACAGTTGCAGCAACCAACACCTCTTTAAGCCCACCCAATAGGTTGTTCTTAAAAATCTTCTAGGTCATTCTTTCCACATCTACTTTTTAAGCACCCAAGTCTAGGAGTGAAGCAATGAACTGAGAAGAGACATTTGTGTCCACGTGGTAGCACTCACCATTCTCCAGAAAATCCCTACCTAAAATTAGCTTCGTAGCATCGATCGAAAGGAAATTGTTTTCAAGTAGAATGTGTTTGAGTCTAAGCTCAAACACTTCCCAAAGAAATGCCATTTGATGCACACTACTCACTAGGTGTATGAAAGAATCCATGCCACCATAGATAATACTCTTTGCAAACATATAAATAATGAAATTTGACCTTTCCGCCATTAATAGCTAACACTTATGAAAATTTTAATGCAAATATGAGAGACCAACTTAAATGAATGTACTTATTGATCTCATCCACATAATTCTCCAAGATTTCATAATTATTGGGAATGACCTCCTCCTTCACACATGTGAAGAAATACAACCTATCTTGCAAACCATTACCAAGTAATATTTAGTCGTCCCATAATGGAAAATCAACACCTTTGCTAGCATGATTAAAAGTTGCTAAACGTTCCAAAAAAATGTGATCTTCCAAAGCCCCCCAAATTTAGAGAGAAGTGAGCATGATTTTGATAAAATTATTTTGTAGTCATAAGTCACTTCTAGTCCATGAAACATATTTATAATCTTCCAAATTTGATACAAACACACCAATAATTGTGGAAAGCCAAGAAGCCTTCCAGTTAGACTAATGTGTATTTCAAAAGCCTCATAGTGTATTGCTCAAGCATAATAGTAGGCCTCATACACGATATGATTTAGACTTGAGCAGGGTTGCTATGCTCAAATTATTTTACCATAATACCACCAACACCTTTATTTTCCAAAACATCGACTTCCCTATTCACTTCTATATATGTGTGATTTATCAAAATCTTTTGAGACCCTTTAGACTTAGAAATGCCACTTCCAAAATTTCCTTAAGATTTTGGTTCTTAAGGTTTCCAATCCATAAGGCATTTATAACCAATGCTGAATCCCCTTCTATAACTACCTTATCTAGTTTAAGCTCATGAAATAGATTGAGATCAAGCAAAAGTGTTTGGAGTTTTAGAATTTTTGGTGCCAATTGATAATGGGGCCACCATATTTCTAATCATATTGCTATTCCAATCCTTTATAATACACCTAGCTTTAGATTGGCTTGTATTACCTCGAGCTGCACCATCAAATTTTAATTTATACCACCAAAGTCAGGAGCCTGCCATTTAACATTGTTTCTAGCAACTTGAGCTTTTTTACCCCCAACCCTTGTGAATGGAGGGACCTTTAAACCATGCCATGACTTCCCATTAAGGCATCCCAATTAGTGAAATTTGTATTCTTCAAATTCTAATCGTTTGCCATGTAATGCACCACTTCCACTATGGATGCCTCCAACTTATTCAATAGTGAAGTGATGGCTAACTCTTTCTCTTGAAAAAATTGTCTATTTCTCTCTTTCCAAACTTCCCAAATTAACAAAGATGAGCTGACCACCCACAAACTAGAAAACAAAGAAAATTTATAGAGATCGGGCCATGCTTGAAATGAGCTCGTTATGTCACTTGGAAGGGAACTTTTCCAAGCAAGTTTGGCACACAACCACTGCCAACATTCCTGGGTAATGGGGAAATCAATAAAAGATGGTTTCTTGAGTCTTCATTTTTGTAGAGGACACACCTAGAAGGGCCATAATAACCCATCTTTGAAAATTTGTCTACAGTAAGTATCTTGTTTTGAATAGTAGCCCATGTAAAGACTCTAGCCTTAGGAAAACATCCTTTGCTCCAACAAAGCTTCATTGGAATTTGAGATGATGCTTCCTGCTACACCCCATTATGTATTTACTAGTTACTATTACTTTTAATGAGTAAATATGTTTAATACATGATTATTTTTTAATGAATTTCAACAAGTGAATCAGATGTATGAATATGCATTATGATGTGATTGATTTTTAAATGCTTTAATGATGTAAATGATATATGATGAATATAATTTTCATGTTATCGGCTAACTTTGTTTATGATGCAATAAGTTGGATGCAAGAAAGATTTGAACCCTCCAATGAGGAGAGGGAGAGTATCACCCAAGATAGGAAGTTGGTATGGAAAATACTAGTGTACCTACTTGAGTAAACACACACACTCATTGTCTAGGTTAGATAAGCCTTGTCAAGTTAGTTTGAGCTATGTGTCGGTAAGTGTTAAACATTGGTGATAGCTTTTCAAGTTGGTAGGAATGTTTGGGTGTTTTTCTTTGATTTTCTTCAATTGTTTAGTTGATTTGAGTCATAGTGTTAAAATCCTTTTATCGAAGCATGATATATATTATGTGTATTTAAGTATATATAAATGGATACGTATATATATTATATATATATGTGTGTGTGTGTGTGTGTGTGTGTGTGTGTATGATAACTCAAATATATGAACATATACATGTATGAGCATGAGTAGGTAGAAATACCTGTGTACCCATACATAGATATGCCATACATATGTGTATTCGCATGGATATATATATACATTTTATATATACATATCAATATATATAGTAAGATATTAAAATGATGATATATATGTATACATATATACGTATTTAATTAAATAACAAATATATATACAAAATATATTAATATATATATATATGTGTGTGTGTGTGTGTATTAAGTTGACGAATGTATTTATATATGATTATAAATTGTAGGCACTTAAAATTGTCCTAACTAATATTGTACACTTGAATCTGATTACTAACACCATTTTGTCCTAAATTCACCTTCTTTTTGATTACTTAATTGAATGATCCTAGTTGTTTAATTAAATGCATCAATTTCTCCTATTAATCAAATGATCATTGTTATTTGGCTAATTCACCCCCTTTCACACTAATTTTCATCTTGTTTAATTGGATAATGCAAATTATTTAAATTAAACACCTTATGTCCTCTCATTTAATTAAATAATCTTAAATTATTGAATTAAATGTCATTTAACCCCCTTTTATTAAATAAATTAATTATTTAATGAGCATCCCAATTTTACTCAACTTGCACAATTAAAACTTTGTTTTATTTATCTAATTCCTATTTTCCCATCCCACTTGCATGGAAATATTCCCTTAGAATATTCTTCCATTTGAACTCAAAAATTGAATATTCCTTTGTAACAACTTCCTAACAACTTTGGAAGTGTGCTTCTTTGAATCATTGTGAGCCATCGACTAACTCTTTGATCCATGTGAACTTGCATTATCATCCATTGATGAGAATCCTTGATCCATGCCTTCACCTCTCATGGCTTCTCATCCCTTGATTGATCAAATCAATCTTGACCCTTGATTCACCATTTTCTACTATAAATACACCTTATTTCTATGATAAAATGTTCCACTTCCATTTTAGCAAAGTTATGTTGCACATTTGCATACTTACTTTCATCCATTTGCATCCATCTTTAGCATTTAGCATCATTTTAGCTTAGTTTACATTCATTTTCATCAATGGATTCCATTTAGAATCTTGTTTCAACAAAGGGGTTGGGAAAGGGCTAACATTCCACATCAATGTAGCACCAATCCCCCAATGTGATGAGGTTTGAATCATTATATTAGTTTCCTTTAAGCATTTCTAGTTTTTCTATATTTAAATGGCTTCTTTATTTGATGTTTTCATTAATTTCATTGGGAGTTTGACTTGACTAGCTAATTTTAGTTTAATTAGTATGAATCTGGTAGGTTTAGCTTAGGTTTTGATCATAATCACATTATGTCACTAGAAGGAGGGAAAAATAAAGTAATTTTGATAAATTTTCCTTGAGTTTCTTGTGTTTTGAAGGTTACAAGCAAGGAGCCTCTTTTGCTTTTTACCAGAGCATCACTTTTGAAGAACAATGACACTTTTGCATTTCAGAGGTGCTTTTGAAATATAACAGTGCTTTTTCTTTATGGCGACACTTTTTATTTTTCTGACAGAGGGTCACTTTTGATATTGCGACACTTTTGACCTCGTTAGTTTTTTCGTAGGTACAATATATAGTCATTTTTGAATTTCACCAGAGCGACGCTTTTGAAATATAGTGACACTTTTGTGGAACAACGATGCTTTTGTTGTTTGATAGAGAGGTGCTTTTGTGGAACAACAACCTTTTACAAGGTAAAACAAAGAGCTATATTTTCATGTTTGCTTTTATTTTTCAATTTAATCCACTCTCTGATCATTTACCGACTTCTAGTTTTTTTCTATAAGGCTAACTAATTTTGCAAATTTGAAAAGGAGTGAAATATTGAAGTAAAGAAGCATATTATCACTTGAACTATATTGTAAAAGTGTTTTTCACACTTATGGGATGATACAACTCATCATATGTTGCTTTATTTCATGTTTTTAAGACAATTAACTTTCAATTGGGTTTAAAATTTACAATGCTATAATCTTTTAAAGTTGGTTAAAATTGAACCTACACATCCTCACCATTGCAATGTTGGTTTAAAATTGAACAATACATACACTTCAGTTTGGTGCTATTTAAAATGAATTCATCATTTCCTTTGAGGATTTAAAAAGAATGAGTGTATGTTGTGCTTGTCATGCTTGTCATGCTTGTGTAAACTTGTACTGTGTATCCACTCCCCTTGTGCTTCATGCAATCTTGGGTGAAGAGAAACACTCCAAGCTTACAAATATTTTTGGTCACCCAAATAACTTGCTACGTAGCCACTCCCCTTGTGCTTTGTGCGATCTTGGGTGAAGAGAAATAGCATCTTTCTTGTATTTTTTAGATAAGGGCCTACTAATGAGATACACCCTGTAATGCATAACTCATATAAGTGACTCTAAAAGCATTTTTACTGGTGGGATATACAAAATTTGCAAAATTGAAAGAACGTAGCTTATATCACGGGTGTGGTAACATGACAATGCCTCATCCTCGTCTGAACATAATGGGTCGGGCAGGAATGACTAAAGCTTTAAGTAGCTCACATATGGTTTATACCCTCTGTGTTCACGGATGCCAATAAACACTTTATCTTAGCAACCTATCCTTGTTTTCCAAAACGTACTTTGAGGTAGTGCATGGGAGGCACACCACTCCTTGAAGTCGCCCAGTTTTTGGTTGAGGCAATAAAGCAAATAGGGAAGGGAATCTTTTGTTTGGTGTGTCAAGATGGTACATTTCCTTAACATAGCCTATTTTTCCACTCCATCTTCGCGAATCACATCATTCCTTAGGGGATGATGTAAGCCTACAAATAATTATGTACCTACTTTATAGGGTTGTTATCAATTGTTCTTGTTGAGTCAATTTGACACATTTCTTGGTTTCAAAACAATTCAAACAAACATCAACATGTTCTTCAAATTTCAAACCCTTTGGACTTAGTGTGAATACATTTGAAAAGCCTTATATTGTTGCTTGTCCCTAAGGATATTTGTTTAGAGGCTTCTAAATATTTGGGCTTATATCTCAATTCACACATTCCAAAGTCAACATAGGAGACTATGGCTTTAGCCTCTTGATTTTTACATATTGGAACCTATGGAATGAAAGTTGCTTAGTCATAGATATTTTAGTTTGAACTGAATTAAGACATATTGATGTGGTAATGAAGTAATCTCACTAAACAAAATTGAACACACAACACATTGGGCTTATTTTGAAAAAACACATTGACTTCCAAGTAACAAAGTGAAACAAGGAAATGCATTGCCAAAACATTGAATACAAGTTTTATTATCCAAACATTAAGTTCTTAGGTTTATCACTTTAGGGGTAAATCATGTTTTTCACTACCTTGGTCTTGTAAACAAAGATCCCTCTCAAAAAATTAGGATCAAACATCTCATCCATCTCAACACATTTGACATCTCACTTCACAAACAACTTTGAAACTTTGGACACATCAACATTCTAGACTTAGGTTATCATGAAATCAATCACCTAACTCAGCTATATGGGTGTAAATGAATCCTTTTCCACACACTTAGTTGAGTTAGTCATCATCCTTTTGAACGAGTCTATCTTAAAGGTCACAAGTCTACCTTTAGATCTACAAGCTCATTAGCACCTTTTATCCAAAAAATCAAACATCAAACCTTTTAGTCTAAAGTGTTGTCCAAAGTTTAGAAAGTCCATCCTCCATATCACTCACCCTTTTCATCATCCACTCACATCATTGGTCCAAAAAAACTTAGAGGATCCCTTATATCAAAAATTGATTCAATTAGAGAGTTCCAACAATAAAAATCTCAACACACCTCTCCCATAGTTGATCCATAATTTATGGTAACAATGAGATCACAACACAAGAAAAACATGGAGAAAACCAAACTACATCTACCACAAGTGATAACACCCAACAAGAATTCAATCCTAGGATCCACTCTACCCCATCACAACAACCACAAAATACACTAGACGTGGGGTATGAGGTACAAGATGTCACAAAAAACCCACTTGATCTCACTGAGGAAGAACTCCTTGAATACCAACAAGATCCTAAGACAAGCCATATCATCAACACTTTCATGAAGAAGAACCCTACACAATATATTCTAGCTTTAGCAAAATAAGGGGCTAAAATCCCTTCAAAATTTTATTTTGACACAATTAGGGAACAAAACTTAGGGAATTTGGCTTCAATTCCTCTAAATTCCATCACACAACCCTTGGTACAAGGGTTAAATCAATATATAAATCAACCAAATCCATCACTTGTACCAAGTCAATCATTGACTTCTAGTCTTGCAACTAGAATTGGAACCAACCTTGGTCTCACTCCCAATTTAGGAGGCAACACACTTTTGGGTACACAAGACACAAACCTTCCCCAAAACATAAGTTGGATACCAACATTTGGTGCCCTGTCACATTCTTCCACCACCATTCCTAAATACCCACTACATCCACACACACCACTAACATTCCATAACACCACAACAACCTCAACTTTTCATGCGCAACCATATTCTTCTACCCCAAGTAGAAACAAGGGAAAGTAGACACCCTCACACAATGTCAACCCTTAACAAGTGGTTCCACAAGCCATTCAATCCAACCCACAAAACACATCAAACCCACTTATCATGAATACAAATCAAGGAAACCCATTGGTCACAAATCCCATCAACCAAGGTAATAATTTGGCCCCAAATCAAACACAACAAGGGAACCCTCAACATCACAACAATCAAGGGAACCCTTCCAACAAAACAATCCAAAACATGCCACTGATATTGTAATACCAAGTGGCACCATCTCTACCATTGGTCCCCCAAGTCATATAAAATCAAATGGGACCCCAAACCTACATTCCCCCACCCCAAACAACAATTTTACAAGGAATGATAGTGTAAAACAACTCTCAAAATCTTATCCCATAACAACCACCTCACAATCAAATCAACCCACAACTCACTCACACCATGGTCCCTCAAAATCCACCTCACGTACCCTAAAATCAAAACACTTCTACATTGTAAGCACAACAAACTCAAGCTCAAGCCTTGCAACAACAACAAGCCCAAAAACAAGATTTACAACAACAAGAAGCCTATCACAAATCTTTTTAGCAACAACAACCCCAAAAACAAGCTTTGAAACAACAAGAAGCCCAACAACAAGCGTTGCAAGCACAACAAGCCTATCAACAAGCATTGCAACAAAAAATCTCAAGCATAAGACTTACAACATCAACAATCTCAACAACAAGCATTGATTATGCAACAACAACAACAATAAGCCCAACAACAAGCATTGAAAGCACAATAATATTCCCAATAATAAGTGCTTGTACAACAACAAGAACAAGGATTGTACTATAACCCCCAACAATACTCCAACACATCATAAAAGGTCTTGAACACAACTTTGCAAGGAGCATACACACCTCCATCCCTATCACCATCACCTTCACAATATCAAAATCCACCTTACACACAATACAACACCCCCATATCAAAATCCCACCTACAACTCATCTACCATCCTACAATTTACCACGTATGCTCCTCCACCAAATCCTCAAGATGATTTGTCATCACAAATTAAGGCACTCACATAGAAAATCCAAGACATTCAAATGGGGAAAACAAAGAAACCACATACGCAACAAAATTTGTGTCCATACCCCTTTTATAGGAACATCGTGATGATACCTTTCCCACCTGGATTTGAAGTCCCAAAATTTGACAAATACAAAAGGAAGGGAAATCTAGTGGATCATATCAAAGAGTTTCACGTAACATGTATGGAGGTTGATTACGATGATTCCTACTTGATGTTCCTTTTCCCACGCAGTTTGGGAGGCCCAACGATAAATTGGTTCTCACATTTGCCTTCAGGAATTAAGAACTTCGAAGAAATAATCAATAAGTTCATAAACCATTTCTCCTTACACCTAGACATGGATGTGAGCTTGGAAGAGTTGTACACCCTAAAGCAAAAAAATGGGTAATCCTTTGCAAATTTACTACAACAGTGGAGGTAGAGAGCTAGCAAGAGCAAATGGCTTATTCGAGAAGAACAAGTAGGAATCATCATTTCCAATTTTGACACAAACTTATCCTTTCAATTAAAGATGCAATGTGTCACATCCTATGAACAGATTATACCTAGGGACCTCAACATCGAGAGAACCCTAATCGCCTAAGGAAGCACACAAGCATATAAAGACAACTGCCCATCTACTAGTTCTATTGACAAGCCTCGTGTATGGGCTAAGAAAAAGAATGTAACTAACGATGGTGTCATTGATGCTAAAGTAGTCATAAGTGCTCCCGGATAAACCAACAATAAACCAACCAATGCACAACAAAGCATAAAACAAACCAAAACACAACCACCAAATAACCAAATCAACAACGCCAACACGCAACAAAGAGGAGCACTGCCTAGGAAAAACTACCCACAAAAGCATAAATACACACAATTGGGGGAACCCATCGAAGTAATCATGCTAAAGTTGGTACAATCAAACCTAATCATACTCCCCAACTACAAAAACTATCAAGAACCTCAAGTTAAACCACCATGGTATAATGAAAAGGATCTTTGCAACTTCCACAAGATTAAAGGGCATAAAATGAAAAGTTGTATGAAGTTGAAAAATATTATCCAAGATCTCATAAAAAATGAGGACGTGTTTATTGATCAACCAACAAGTAACCAAGACCTAAATATATACAAAAACCCAATGTCGGATCACAACAAAGGAAGCAACAGTAAAGGGAAAGATTACTCTAATGTCAATCATGTGTATACCAATGTAGTCGCATCTTGCAATAAATTCATATCAGTCGTCACCATCAAATGACCTAGTGTGGAGTGTGGAGTCACCACACACCCATGGAAAGGTCACAATCCAAGGAGAATTTTCATAACCAAGGGCACAACCTACACTTTTGACGCCAAACCCTAGTGGTTACAGTCTCCTAGACCAGTTAAAAAAAAACCCCTACATAGATCTCCATCCTAGAATTGTTGAAGCTATCCCTTGCACATAGGGATAAGAAAAGGTCTTATTAGCTTCCTCCATACCTAATAATATGGATATTGAGCAATCCCAAGCTATGATAGGACATATCACCATGCCCCATCTTCTTACCTTCTCTGAACAAGACCTCCCAACGCAGCCATCACATAATCACGCTTTGCACCTTGAGGTCATTGTTCACAAGAATAAATTTAAAAGAGTCACAGTGGATGGAGGTGCTGGTCTAAACATTTGCACCCTTCAATTAGTCAAAAACTTGAGTTACTCAGAGGATTCTATTGAAAAGACAAAGGGCGTAACCATAAGCGTATATGATGATCAAGAGCGGACATCTCAAGGTCTAATCAAGCTACCTATCCAACTAGGACTGCCATTGCTAAAATCACATGCCAAGTGCTCGATCTTGACCTTCCTTACAACATTCTTCTTGGTTGACCATGGATCCATGTCATGCAAGCTATAGCTTCCACATACCATCAATGTGTTTGAAGACAAAGAAGTTACCATCAATGGTGATCCTAAGCCATTTTATTATTATAAGAACCTTGAAGCTAAATTCTACAAGATCCCGCAAATAATAAAAAATGATGAAGGACCCATATCCTCTTCATTTGTTGACATATCTTCCTTAGCTTCCACCTCTAAATCCAAAACACACATTAGACAAAACCTACTCAACATCAAGGAAATGATTAAGGATAATGGATGTGGGGATTATAATCTAAAGAAGGATTCCTTTGTGTTAAGAGTGTTACCTCTTTCCCCTAAATCTCATGGAAAACCCCAACCCATCAACAAGGTAGTTGAAATAATGAAGGTAGCCTCTACCAACTTCACCAAGTGGATAGACTTGAACAAAGATGTCATTGATGAAGAAGATGTATCTAAATTGCTATATCAGGATAACCTACCCATGCTTGTTCTTCCAATGGAAGATGATAACAAGGGATTACAACTAATGATGGGGTGGGGGTATAACAAAAATGAAACTTTGGGGCAAAATGAAAATGGTTTGCTAGAACCCCTCGCTCTTGAGAAATGACCAAAGAATCTTGGATTGGGATGTACCACTAGCAAGGTGACCCTTATTGGCAAGGGCACTTCTAATAAATGGGTTGAGGATTTCTCTTGGTTACCTATATCATGTGATAATACCCTTGATGACTTTGCCCTTGGCATTGCTAACTTTTTTGAGGTTACCTCCATCTTTATGATAACCACAACATCATTTACCCCAAATAGCCAAATCTTTGAATTGAAGCTAGTATACCCCCAACTAATCAACCAGGACCAACGAGGACCACCAATTCTAGATGTGTTCAAAAATGATGAAGTGATCTTTGAATTTATGGGACTCCATGATAACTTTCCGTGTGGGGATAAAGTAGGGTTTGACATAGAGCTAGATACATAAGCATACTATGGGGAGATGATTGAATCCCTCAGTTGCAAAATAAATGAAATGAGAATCATATGCTGGTATTTAAGTGAAAACCACACTATGTCACTTTTTGATCATAAAATAGTCAAAATAAAGGATGTATCTGACAATGAAAACCTCTCTAAGGTGCTAAAGGATGAGGGATTCAATATTCCTCTTAGTGCAATGCATCAAGAGAAATCAGTGGTATTGGAAGAGAAAGCTACTTCAGTGAATGTGGGGATGGAGGAGGCACCTAGGATAACCTTCTATGCAGAGTCATTATTGGATGAGGAGTAGAAAAACTTAGTAGCATTCCTAAAAGAGCGAAGGGAAAACTATGCATGGTCATAAATAGATATGCCTGGACTTGATCCTGAAGTGGTTATGCACCACCTAGCAATTTATCCTAAAGTGAAACCAGTAAAGCAAAAACTAAGAAAGACGCACCCTTAAATAACATTATTAGTTAAACTAGAATTACAAAAACTCCTTTACGTTGGATTTATCTGACCAATAGACTGTCCTGAGTGGTTTTTGAACTTGGTTCTAGGTCTAAACCCATTGGGGGCATCAAAATATGCACTGACTTCAGAGACTTAAACAAAGCATGTCCAAAAGATGACATTCCTCTCCCAAACACTGACATCATTGTTGATTTAACCGTTGGAAATGAAATTTTATCACTTATGGATAGATTTATAGGTTATAACCAAATAATGATTGCTAAGGAGGACCAACACAAAACAACATCCACGTGTCCATGGGGAACATACTGCTGGAATATGATATCATTTAGACCTTAAATAATGTTGGAGAAGCCTATCAAAGGGAAATGACCCTAATATTTCATGACATGATCCACAAAACTATCGAAGAATATGTGGATGATATTCTAGCTAAATCAAATATAAGGAAAGGGCATATAGAAGTACTGGTACCAATCTTCAATAGGCTTAAAGAATACAAGGTGTGACTGAATCTGAAAAAGTGTCTTTGAGGTCACATCAAGCAATCTCCTTAGGTACATAGTCTCACAAAGAGGGATCAAGATAGATCCATCCAAGGTTAAAGAAATTCTAGATATGGAGCCCCCCACAAACATTGAAATAGATGCTAGGTCTACAAGGAAGGTTACAATCTATCAGGAGATTCATAACGCAGCTATCAAATAAGATCCACCCCTTTTCTCACCTCCTCCACAAAGTAATAACATACAAGTGGGATCAGAAATGTGATAAAGCCTTCCAAAAAATCAAGGATTGTCTACTTACACCTCTAGTCTTCATGCCACCAATATTGAACAAGCCTTTGATCTTGTGCATATTGGCCACATCAGCAACACTAGGTGCTCTTCCTGCCCAACATGATGAAACAGGAAAGGAAAGAGTAATCTACTATATCAGCAGAAATTTGATGAGATATGAAATGAATTACTCATCCATCAAAAATGCATGCCTAGCAATGGTCTTTACCTCACAAAAATTTAGACACTATATGCTTTCACGTCAAATAAAGCTCATTTCTAAAATTGATCCATTAAAATATTACTCTCATAGGGTGAATGGATAAGTGAGTAATTATCTTAACAAAGTTTGACATAGAGTATGTGGAGTGGAAGGCTATTAAGGGACAAATCATTGTGGATCAATTGGTAGAGGCACCCATCTATGTAGAGAATCCATTGGTATTTGAGTTTCCCAATGAGTCGGTGTTTGTCCTCGACATAACAAATTAGTGGAAGATGTATTTTGATGGATCACATACCCAACACGGATTAGGGGCAAGCATTCTCTTTATCACCCCACAAGGTGATTGTACTCCCAAATCATACCGGCTATCATTTCCATGCACCAACAACATTACCACGAATGAAGCTCTTATAATAGGATTGTGAATTGTGTGACAATGGAAAATCCTAGGATTAAGGGTCTACAAAGATTCATAGTTGGTTATAAATCAAGTCAATGATGATTATTAGACCAAAGATGATAAGCTCACACCTTACAAGAAGATGGTAGAAAATTTCAAGGACTTCTTCATTGATATAACATTTGAGCAAATCCCCCATGTTAACAATCAAGAATTTGATGCCATGGAAACCATTGGGTCTTTATTAGACATGCCACACAATGTCCTTCAATACGACTTCCTCGTAGAGTAGCTTCTCGTACTGGCTTTCAAGATCCTTGAATCTGAATTTGTGTGCAAAATCATTGGCCTTGGTTCCCCATGCTATCATGACATCTTCACCTATCTAAATAGAGGTATCCTTACATCTGACATAACTTCTAAACTTAAGAAATCATTTGTCAAGAAAGCCTCTTGATTCATTATCCTAGGTGATACCTTGTACCATTGAAGCATTGAGGGGACATTATTACGATGTCTCGACCAAGAGGAAGCCTTAACCACATTAACAAAAGTGCACAAAGGCATTTGCGGTTCACATTCTAGTAGTATGATCTTATCTAAGAAACTGTTGAGGATGGGGTATTACTAGAAAACCATGGACGAGAGGCTCATCAGTTCATGAAGAAGTGTATGTAGTGTGGATAGCATGGGGACCTTATCCATGCTCCAACTAAAGAACTCCAAATGATTATTACACCTTGGCCTTTCTCATAGTGGGGACTCGACCTCATAGGAAAGATTACCCCCACCTCATTTAATGGTCACAAATTCATCATAACAACCACTAAGTACTTTATGAAGTGGGTGGAAGTTATCCCTATGACTTACATCACAAGGAAACAAAACTCCAAATTTATCCTGAACTATCTAATTTTTTGCTACAGTGTTCCACAAGCCCTTATCTCAGATAACGAAACACTTTTCAAAATTTAGGATGTACAAGAGTTATGCCAATGATTCAACATCCAACACCGGTTCTCTACTCCCTATTACCCCCAGGGTAATGATCAAGCTGAGGGCATCGAACAAAACCATTCTTAAAATCCTCAAGAAGATGGTCAATGAAGTTGGATGTGACTGGTATCTATAATTAAATCTAGCCTTATGAGCCTATAGAACCAATATTTGCACACCTACAAGTGCAATCCCCTTTTCCCTAGTCTATGGATATGAAGCCATCATACCCATCAAGGTTGAGCTCCCATCACAGAGAGTGTCACTGCAAAATCTAATCACTGATGAAGAATATAGGGTGTTTCAGTTGAATGAGCTAGAGTTCCTAGATGAGCGTCATTTTAATGCCTTGAATCATTTGCAGGATTACCAAAATTGACTGAAATGGAGCTACAACAAGAAAATCAAGAGTCGATCCTTTCAAGTGGGAGATCTTGTCCTCAAGCAGAATTAGAAGAACATGCAAGATTAGGATAGCAAAGGGAATTTCAAACCTAATTGGTTAGGGCCACTTGTTGTCTCAACAAGCTACAGATCAAGAGCCTATCAGTTATCAACACCTAAAGGAGAACCCTTGTAGGAACCAATCAATAGTTTTCATCTCAAAAAGTTTTATGCCTAGGCTTGAAGGGTGTAAATCTGAAAAATTAAAAAAATAACAAAAATAACAAAAATCCAAAAAAAGAAAAGGAAAAAGGATTGAAGACGGTAAAGAAAAAAATCATCCTCTAGTGAAAACCACTTTGGTGGCACTTTGGGCAAGTACCTTAGTGAAAACCTAGTAAACATGCACCTTGTGTAAATAAGCACTCTTCATCCATAATTGGCTCATCGACTCATCCTGCTTTACCATCTATCACATCTATCCATCACATTCACTAATCCTATTTATTCCATCACCCATCCAAGTCTATATCATAGCTAGATGTTACGTAAGTATCATATTCCCCTTTAGTACTACTTGGCACATTCCTAAGGTCGGTTTGTCCTTCCTATATTGAGGTAGTCTATTACATCACATTGGGGGCAATTTGTTATGCTTTCATCAGATTGGGTTCTTGTGTATCTTAAGGTTATTCTTGAAATCTCTTGAAAAATCCCAAGACATTTGAAAACCTTGTCAAAATCCAAAAACACTTTCAAAATCATCAAAATCTAAAAAAATTAATCTTGTATAGCTAAAATCCAAAAACAATTGAAAAGTTGTAAAGTCAAAATCTAAAACATCCAAAACACATAAAAATCCCTAAACATGTTAAAAATTCAAAAAAGAAAAAATCCAAAAACAAAACCTTGTCAAACTACGAGTCTCTGAGCTTGAATGTAGGCAAGGCCATCATCGATGTGCCCCCAAGATGCATTAGGTCAGTCCTTTAGGAGCTCGACATATTAATAAACTGACAATCCATCGATGTTCATATCTCATCAATAAATGGTTGCAGGTCAAATTTTTATGAACTAAGTGGTATTTGCATGTATAACATAGGCAAGGCTAATCTTTGATAAGCCTTTGAGGCCCTACATCAGTCCCTTTTAGGTCTTGGTCAAAACTCAGAAAACACAAAAACATTTAAAATTTTGAAAACCCGAAACATTGGAAAACATTCAAAACCCTAAATAGCTTCACATAACCTGAAAACCTAAATATTCAGATACACCCAAAAAGATCGAAAATAGCCTCAAATCATTACAAAATACCAAAAACATTGAAATATTCCAAAAGTCCAAAACCACCCATCTCATTTCACTTTCACTCACAATAAACCTCCATTCATAATAAATCAATCCTCATCTTCAACCTTTGGTAAAACAAGTGTTAACAAGCATGGTAATTCATGAAGTGTGAACCTAAATGTCAAAATCTAAAGTCTAGATGATAAGTAAACAAGTTGGTAACATTTGTATCAATGACCTATCAAACAATAAGTCTTAGTCAAAACATCTGATAAACATGTACTAGGATGCATCCTTCCTACAATGGAAATTAGCATTATAAATCACCTTAACTATATTACTTTGGCAAGAGATATAGATAGCATTGACTATTTGTTTTGATATTTTCTTATGGTTTATCTTATTGACTCATTCTAAGGACCTCACAATGATGTCTATCAAAATGATTTAGAGAGAAAGGAATGGGGCATTGATCGTTATCTTTCATTTGTTGTGCTTGTGGGGTATTCTTGTAAAATAATCTTGGTGAATACCTACTTAGTTGTGTGTAGGGAGGTTGTTTGGAATAGATTGTTGACTATTGTGTATGCTTTGGTCCAAAATGTTTTGAACTTCTAAACTACATTTCAATGAGGTTTATGTATGTCAAGATGTGAGCAAGGATTATCCTATCTATTTGTAGAGTAAAATTCCATTGCACTAGATACAACACCATCCTAGCTATTGATACCTTGATGCATTGTATCTATGTGTTATATCAAAAACAAGGAATGAAATGATGAATTATCCTAATCCCTAAAACAAGCAAATATGAATCTCATCACCATATCTAATAAAGTCTCAAAAACTCATAGACTTGTTGGACTTCTGAATCAATCTTGAAATCAATGGCTAATCCATTCCTCTTATTCTTCTATCTTCTTTCCACACTAACATGGTATCATGATAGTCAGCAAAAATAATAATGCATCCATCCTTCATCCATAAACCATCAACATACATATATCCTGCATAATCATATCATAACCACATCATAATCATCAAAATATCATAATCATGACATCATCATATGGGAAATACGCAAAAGGGAACTACATCCATCTCATAGCATGTCATATAGAAAGATACTGAAAAATAGAATAAACCATCCATCGCATTACATCCATAACATATATCATACATCACATCATATCATAATACATAAAGAAAGAAACACATCCATACCATGAACATTTGCATCCAACCATAGCATGTGCATAAATCATGAAATAAATGAAACATCACATCAAAATTATAGGATGTCATATCATAAACGAATTAGGCCATTTGATATATATCTCAAAATATGAATGCCATGATACAAAGTCAGATTCAATGTGTCAATATCATAAAAAATAGATATACAAGAGGCTATAAAAAATTAGCTGATGAATGTATATACATATAATAATTAGGGTTGTACATCAAAAAAGTGTCTACAAGTGCACAATCTATCCTTTGGTTTGTTGTGATTGGCCATGTCGATGACCGCTACTTGAAGGCTACATGTGCATTGAAGGAGCACCTCCTGAACCACTAAGCTCGACCCCACTCTTGTGCGAAAATTTTGGTTGTCGCCAAAGTCTAGGCATTTCCCTATGGTAAAAGGTGTGGTAATAGGAGGCCTTCGCCATCGCATCTCCATACATCTGAGTTGGGACTTGGCCCTGTGTGTGTGTGGTAGTAGCCTCCAGTTGCTGCCTCTACCAAGTCTCTTGTGCAAGCTAGATTGTGAGTTTTTGGACCTACTAATAGTCCTGGTCTTGCTCACCTGTAACCCTCTATGCCTCCACATGGGTTGTATCCCACTCCCATGTTAGTTGCTAGACCTGTTGACGAAGTTGGTCCCGCTTCACAATAAGTGCTAAAATATGTGCATCCCATGGATCAAGACCTTGTGCATGTTGTTGATGTTACTATCATGGTGGGGATGGTGGTCTCAGTGGTGGTCCCAATGATTGGTGCCCCCTCCCGTGTCCATCATGCTTCTACTGCTAATGCTCATCTCTTGGCACCTGTCCATCTCAAGCAGGTTGTCGAGGAGGTTGTTTGATCTGTAATTAAAGGTTTACAAATTAACTTGCTCTTATTTCTAATTACATATTTTCCCAATTGTAAACAAAATTGCATGGTTATGTACTTTAACTATTGAAATTACAAAAATTGAGCTCACTTAATCCTTTACTCAAACCAATATCATTAGCTAATTACTTAAATAATACAATTAAAACTCAAAGAAGAAATAGAAATGCTGAAAGGAATAATAGAGAGAATAGAGAGAGACAACAAGAAGTTTGATAATGGAGTTTGCCCTTATGTTCAAGCTACATCTTCGGGTCCGCTTCTTAATGAGGAACCACTTTATTAATGATGTCAAGCTTCAACTGCTTCTATACACCATCCAAGCTTTACACTTGATTTACAGTTTCTTCATAGTTTCCCTCAACACCTAAAGACACTATCTTCCTTTACTCATGTCCAATTACGCTAAAAGGAATACAAATTCCAAGTACCTTTGTGAAAACACTAGTCTTCAAACTCTCCTCCCAATATGCCTAAGTTCCTCTCCAAGAAAAAAAATGATTGCCTTAGAGAAAACAATCCCCCCTTAAATACAATTTTACATGCTATAAGGGGTTAAAACAATAATATTTGTCAAATCCCCCTATATCCCTAATTTGGGATTAAAAATCTTTAACTCGTGGTTCATATTTGAACCGATCCCTTTTATCCCTTTTACAAAGCCCGTAATCTTCTAAAATATTTTAAATATTAATTAAAACCCCTTTGGATAATCTTTATATATCTTTAGATATTTTTTAGGCCCCTCGTAAATCTTTTATTTGGGCTAATAAAGGATTTTATGATTTATTTATGGGGGGGCCTTGATTTTACTCGAGCCTATTTTCACTCCATGTCGTCAGTCATAAAGAAAATAAAATTTCTCCTTTATAATCCCCAAAATCATCGCAACCGAGTTGGTTAGAGGAGAAGTCTTAGGGGATGGGGGTCGGCGATTCAAACCATTGCCCCTCCCAAATAGCAAGATATCTAATGCAAATAAAATTGGTGCCCTCCTAAGTTTAAAGCGCATTGGTAGGTGGATTGGTAGGCATAAATAGTGGTATATGGGGGTTGGGGGAACCATACTTTTTATCAAATAGTTGAAACCACCACTAAAGGAGTTGAGTAGGGGTGCCATGTGGCACCCAATGATTGGGCCACATGGCACTTTCTGATTCGCTTGTCAAAGACACATGTCACACTATAACTCGTCCAACTCAACATCAGTACGATGACTCATCCACCTCGTCAGATGCCATGTGTCAGATCCTAGTTCTTCCATGTCATTGTCTATACTGTACAACCTACTTCATCAACATGCTAACGTCATCATTGTACTGCCCAATCAGCATAGTCAACCCTCAACTTTGACTAGCCATATCTTTGGCGTACAAGCTTCGTTTGACATGAAATGAGTGGTGTTGGAATCATCTCATCGAGCTCTTTGATTTGACACCATTTTTGACCAATTTTGAGATGATCATTTTTTTGACCTTGCATCCTACTTCTGGTACCCAATTTTGACCAAACTTTGATTGAGCATAACTTGAGCTTGTGATCTCCTTTTGATGTGATTCAAGTTGCATCGAGATAGTGTCAAAGAGCTCTTTGCGATGACACTATTTTTGTTGGATTTTAAGAATATGAAATTTTCACTTCTAGATCCTCCTGGATCATTGTTGGTGCCCCCTCCCTTGTCCTCTAGCTCCGTCCTATCCCCTACCCCTGCCAAGTATCCATATAACTATGAGATTTTTCAAGTGGATGGGTACAAATTGTAGCCACCATGTGTCATATGTAGTTGTGGTGCCTGTATCATATGGTCCACCCACATACACCCATGGTTGTGTAGTGAGTTGTCTAAAACCATCCACTACCACCTGGGGTGGAATTTGTGGTCCCCATTGAGCCTCTCTAGTGGTGCATGCAAATATAGCTCTGTAATCATTTAGGACAACATGTTGGATGTCCTCGAACTGGCGAGCAATGCAATTTGGAAGATACCACTCAATCATGGTGTGCTTGCGACCTTGCATATATCTATTTTTCCTCACAAAGAAGAGTTTTTTATCATCATCAAACCATGGTAGTACCCACAACCATGGCCTCCAATGAAAAAGTATCATATAGTCTATAACTTGTCTCCAGTATAGGATGCCTATGGGACCTGTGTGGTGCAGTGTGATCATTACTCTACAATGGTATACAACAGGGTCATCCATGTCAACATCTACCAATGCAACAATCAGTTGAAGCACGAAAAATGTGCTCCCAAGCCCAGATGTGTAAAAGTGTCACTCTGGCCCCTATGCTCTGCCCTTGCATGTAGATGCTCTACCCCTACATGTAGATGACCAGATGAATATCATGATATAAGGATGCAAGTAGTATGGGGCCCCAAGCAAAAAGGTCATGTCTCTTATCATTCTCACCCAAGCGAGACCCCAACCAAGGTTGAAGCCTCTACCCCACCAGTCTGGCACAAGCACCTCATAGATCAAAGCTCCAAAAATCAAGGTCGGGTCTGGTGCCTATCCTCTATAATTCTCCAAGTCAATCTAAGCAATCTCCATATAAAGGGTATTTGTACCAATTACGTCATAGCACATGATTATCCTGGTGTCTACATCATAGATCACTCGCTCGTCGTGAATCAGTAACTGCAAGATGTGTCAGAATCCTCTAGCATTACTATAGCCTCCCAGTATGTGGGTGGAAGGATGAGGTCTCGCTATTCCACCTCTCTATCAATGTTTTCATCATCATGAGGTGAGTCCTAATCTCAGGCATCCTAACCACAAACCCTAGCCTAATCACCCCAAGGTACATCCTTGCCTAGTTAGTCAACTGGGGAATGAGGGACAAAATACTAGGTTTGCACTCCCTAGAATGAAGTAGCTAAATGATCTCCTACACAATGAAAGTGAACCGGATCAAAATTATTGAAAAACTTATAAAGTTTCATGTTTTGAACCCTAAACTACAAAAATTCCTCTATTTTGCAAAAGCGCGGTGCTATTTTTAAGCAACATTGTAACAAAATATCAAAAGAGACATCATTTTCAAAAGTGTGTTGGCTTTTCAAAAGCATGTTGAACCTAAAAAATCAAAAGTGACACTTCTTGCAAAAGCACATTAGCTTTTTAAAAGCAACATTGAACCAAACAAAACCCTAAAATTGACTGTGATGCTATATTGCAAAAGCACATCAAATTTTCAAATGTGAAGCTATATCTAACTAGGAAAAAGTGACGCTATCTTCAATAGCATCGCTTCTTTGGAATAGCATCGTTGATTGGTTCAAAAGTGATGTTGAGCAAGGATGCCTTTGTTTGACAACTTTAGCCTAGCATTAATGACCTAAAAACTCAAAAAATGAGAAAATTTTTGATTTGTGTACTAGTGGTCCTAAATCTGCTATGTGCTAGTACTCTCATACCTTATTCGTGAGGTGCTATAGGATCTCACAAGCCACAATTTCACCAAGGTGTCAAAGAAAAAATCATACAGTTTCGCTAAGGCTATGAGTGCAAATGACCTAAAAGTGAACCTTTCAACCTATATTTATGCCTAAAAATTAGGGTTTCTGATGTAGGAGCATCCAAGGCGAAGAAAAATCTTGCATTGACAAAAAAAATAAAAATTGTGTTATTTCTTTTCCAATAAGGGTTGAATTGGTTACAGTTATCTAAGTATGGTGGTTTGTCAGAGCACGGGCTTTAGGCGTAAGTAGCATGAACGAGTTCTAACATCATCTGGCGTTGGTCAATAGTTTTTGTCAGAGTGACGTGGAAATTTTAGAGACACCTTGTTTCATGTCCCTCTGACATGGCGATAGCAATAGATGACATGGTAGTAATGTGAATCAACATCAGTCAAAGGCTCTTCATCAGGCTGACATATCATTTTTGGTAGAACAACAAAGTGAGTCCCTTCAAAAATTTGATGAATCATTTCATCATGGGAATGATGTATTTCGATGGAACATCAAAGGGAGTCTCTTCGACATCCTGATAAGAATTTCATCAAGGAGAAAGTGAAATCTTGGCAAGACAATTTCAAGATTCTCTTCGACATGGGACCTGACAAAGTGACGATATGGTGAACAATGACATCAGAAGAGGTGGCGATAGCCTGAAAACCCGCTAGGATTTTGTGGGCCCATATCCTTTGCCATTGATATAGTGGGGAACAGTGTAGATTCAAAGGAAAAGATCTAATGACTACGATTTAAGGGATGACACGTAGGCAGTGGGACTAGTCAGTCAAGGTTGCAAAGCATATCAGTGTGATGTTTTTATTTTGGTGGGAGTTGTTGCAACATCCCTCTAATGGAGCGATGAAACCACATCAAGGTGACGACGAGATATCAGGGTGAAAGGATTTGAAGTCCCCACAATACTACAATGACAGGAGGATGGAAATAAATGTGAGTATATTGACGGCAATAGATGGACGAGTAAGGTGACGACATGTGGCACGATATTATTCATTGATTTCACATCATTGTTGTGAATCAACACAATCATTGGTGAAACAATTTCAAACATGAAGCCGATGGATGGAAGATGATTTCCTAGCACAAATGAATGGGATGAAAGACACTAATAACTTGGTAACAACCTGCAATATCTTGGTATTCATTGGACGATGAGGTGGTACTAAGATAACATGGGGGGAAAAGAATGTCAAAGAAGTGAAGCTGACCTAAAGGAGGAATATAGATATAGAGATAAAAGGTAAACATGGAGAAGGTGGTGGAAAATTAGCATGTGCTCGTGAGATCGAAGAGTAAAGTTAAAAGTTGATCTACATGTTTGATTGATATCTTTGTAATCAAGCAGTCCATGTAAAACTTTAGTTTCTTACCCATTCCAAAATAATATTTTTTGTGTTTAATTATTGCATATTAGTTGTTCTTTATGTGTTTGTTATTGTGAGGTTGTGACAGTAAGGGGTGCACCCTTCATTAGTGGTATCAAAGTAGGTTGTCCTGAGTTTGTAAACAGATCCCTGAATGTGAGGTAGTTTGCTTTAGGACTTGCAAGTGTGGGTGGAAATCAAGATGCCTCCTAAACCTATCCAGTGGGATAGAGGTAGAGGCAGAATTGGAGGAGGAAGATATCCTCCTAGAGATGAAATTAGAACCATCAAAAGGCAGATGGATACCTTGCAGGAAGAGATTCATAGGAGAGAAGTGCATCAAGAAAGAGATGACAGTGAAGATGAAACTAAAGAGGAAATGTAAGAGGAAGAACATGATAAAATGGATCTTGGAGAAATCAGATTGTTGACAACAATATCCAGCCTTGGAAAGAAACCTAAAATGGAGGTTCCAACTTTTAGTGGAAGTCTAAACCTTGAAGAGTTGATCAATTGGATCAACAATATGGAAGAATTTTTTCGAGTTGGAGGAGATTGAAGACCCTCACAAAGTGAGGTTTGCAAAGACAAAGCTAAAAGGACATGCAAGTATATGGTGGAAATAGATCCAACTTGAAAGAGGAAGACAAGAGAAGGATAAAATTTCTAAATAGAACATAATGGTGGAAAAACTGAAGAAGCAATTTATTCTAGTTGATTATGAGTTGGAGTTGCTTAAGAAGATGCATAATCTAAGACAAGCAACGAGGTTGGTGAAGGAATACCCAGAGGAATTTCACAAGGTCCTGATTCAGATAGGACATTTTGAAGCAAACAAAGAGAAAGTAGCTCGTTATCTTAATGGGCTGAAACCTAGCATACAAGAAGAGTTGGCACTAGTAAGAATATATATTGTATACACCTAAAAATGGTCAAGACATTTAATTAATTAAATACTAGTTATTTAATTAATATTTCAACTACTTATAAATAAATTATCAATTTATTTATATAGTTCATATCTTCTAATTCTCCAAATCTAAAATCACATTCCTCTAATTTAATTAAATAAAAAAAATTCTAAAATATGTTTTATTTAATTAATTCTCACTAATCCCAAATTAGGAATTCAAGCACATGTCTACAAATTTTCATGCCACCTCACCAAGGTCACATGAAATTAAATAATTCTAATTTTTAAATTAGAATTATCTTCAACAAATTTTCAAACACATGGCTTATTCCTCACACACTTCTTCAACAAACTTTGAACACATGGTCTTTTTCTCACACACTTGATTCCTCCATCCATTTGGCATGTTGTCTTTGGTCAAGGGATTCCTTCATCCATTTGGCATTTTGTATTTGGTTAAGGGAACATTCTTCTTGATTCTCTCCACCTCCACCATTCATCCCTCTTATTTGAATCTAGACCGTCAATAGCTATCACATCACAAGATGCTTGGAAAAGCCTATAAATACAACCCTTTTCCATAGTATTTTTCATCCCACATTCGAGTAGAGTTATCATGTAGGAATAGCTTTGGAGCATTGGAACATTTGGATTCTATAGTTAGAATCATGTTTTGGTTTGTAGTTTCATATAGAATCATGTTTAGCTTCATACTTAGTATTGTAGAATCATGTTTTGCTTTATAGTTGTATTTTAAACCATGTTTTGCTTTATAGTTGCATTTTAGATTATCATATCACTAATCATTTGAGCATATGCAGAATCATTCTAACTTCTTATCAAAACATTTGTATCACATAGTTTAACCACATTATCCATTCTTCATAATCTCCATTTAGCTTTCATCACATAGTTTCATATAGGAACTTAATTGGCTTGCATGTTGAATAGCATCTTGTTCCTCAAGTTGTCATTTTAACAACCATATTGCACATCTAAAATCTGAGAGCCAATATGGTTTAATAAATCCTTGAGAATAGAGAACAATGGAATGTTTTTAAATATTTATTTTGCTACAATTTAGAGTAGTTTATTTGATTCAAATCTTTATTATAATACATCTCATTGGTGTTTGTGTTGATTTACTAACTCTCCCACATTTCACACACACATAAATTGGTGCCCACCATGGGGCTAGACCCCATCTCTAACAATTTTCTTGAAAATTTCATTTAAATAGGTTGGACGTGATGTTTTAGCGCAATTGTGAATTCTTTCAGTGCATTTGACAAATCTTTCAGTGCATACAACTTTTGTTTCAATACATATGACTTTTGTTTTGACGCATACAACCAATCTTTCAGTGCATTCGAAGTCTATTTCGGTGCATACATCAACTGTTCTAGCACATAGAGGGAGTATTTTAGCACATTCAGTCTTTTCTTTAGTGCATAGAATATCTATTATAGTGCATTGAAATAATCTTTTAGTGCATTTGATTAAATTTACAAATAAATAAAAATCCAAGAATTGATTGGTATTTTCTCCTTGCAGGTACTTTTATACATTGGTCAAAGACAATCTTATGAAACTATTGATGATTTATGCAGGGGATGGAGCTATTTAATGCTTTATTTTGATTAAGATAGGCATATAGCTTAATTAGAAGGTTAAAGAACACCATGTCTTCCGTGCTTGATGAATGGTAGGCATATGCTCTCCCCTTATTTGGGTGACCAAAAATCCAGACCCATTCACTTTTATTTTGTTTTATCCATAGAGGGCCTACCTTGTGGGAAAAAGTAATCACCCAAGGGAACGACCCAATCGGTAACACCCTAAAGCCAAGTGACTTCCAACTGGGATATAAATGTGGGTACTTGAGGAAAGTTCAAGTAGCACAAGGATTGTTTTGACAAGAAGGGCAACAATGGTCTCTTGTCATATGGATGATCCCCATGAATGAAATTTCTATACTAGAACCCTTTGTTGTAGCAAGGCCAAAATCCTTAATCTATTTTCTAGTGCAAGAATGGTTGTTCTGAAGCCGTCCCACATTTTTGTGGATTTTATTAGAGATGAAAATTATGCCATGAGAGATTCATGGGTATTGATTCTTGGCTGCCCTAAGAAGTGAGTGTCCTGGCATCTAATCATCCACTAAAAGTAGGCGAAGCTAGAGTAAAATCCAAGTGGGAATCTAGTGAATATTGTCCTACGTAACCTTAGGTTGTACATGTTTTATGTGTTTTACCAATTTATTTTAAAAACAAATTTCAAACAAAACATCACACAATGGAAGTGAAAACCTTGATTCAAAAATCATCCATTTGAACACATGATTCTTGCAACTTACAAGCTAGAAACCAAGCAAAATCCATTGTTCAACAAATTACACCTTGGTAACATTCAGATTCACCGATTAAAAACAAGATAGACTGCCAAAAACATTGAAATTTTCTAGAATAGCGCATTTGTCCTCTATTCCAGCACATGTAGTCAATCTTATAATGCATCTATTCAATCTTATAACACATAGAACTTTTGTTCCAATGCATGTAGTCAATCTTATAGTGCATCTATGTAATCTTACAGTGCATCCATATTTTGTTCCAGTGCATGTAGGAATTTTTATAGTGCATCTCAACATTTTCCCAATGCATTCACTCTCTGTTGTAGCACATCCACCCCATGTTTTAGTGCATCAACCCTTTGCTCTAGCACATCCAGGTAATCTTATAGTGTATCTGTGCAATTTTATAGTGCATTGACCCGCTATTCTAGTGCATCTATCAAATATTTTAGCACATCTGAGCTCTGTTTTAGCGCATCCATTAAATGCAAAACCTGAGAGTTAAATTTATCCCTTGTTTTGTAGTTTGAGTCAAAATTCAGAATCTTTTTCAATCCAAAATCATTCCTTAGGTACAACAGAGTCTAAAATTGTCAAAACTAAGCTCTACAAGTGGAATTCTCCAATTTAAACTTAGGTCTAAACATCTCAAAGTGCCTCAATCATCAAACTTATTACATTTGTGATTATTAAGCCTAGTTTCATCATCAGGATTTATCATCCTCTCATCATGAAACAAAGTTATATAATCAAATAAAACTTAGTGTTATCAATAGAATTTCTCATTCTATTTGACTTAGTTGTAATCCTTGGCACTATCCCAAACAAAGACTAAAGTTTAGTCAAAGTATAACACTTGTATGCCCGTTCAAACAAGGTTGCAAAAATAGAAACTCAAGGAAAAAGAATTAGAAACACAAAACATTGAAACACAAAACTTTGAAACTCAAAGCATCGAAACTCCAAGAATCAAGACTCAAAACATCAAAACTCAAAAGAGTGAAACACAAAACACCATGGCTAAGGGTGAAGAGAATACTTTCCATGGAATCAACAACACTGAAGGTGAAGAAATATCCGAAGAAGACATTCAACATCCTGAACAAGATCCAAATTTCCACAAGTTCTTAGAAAATATTTTTGAAAGAAATGGGGAAAAATACCTCCTTATGCTAGCTAAACAAGGGGTCAAATTGCCTAAGGACTTTGATGTTAATCAATTGAGAGCACCTCCCAAACAACCTAAAAAAGAAACATAACAAGTGATTTCCCTAACTCATCAAATGAAGAACCTTCAACAACAACTTCTTAACATGCAAAGGGGAATTTTGAAATGATACTTGATCCAAGACATTTGTCCATATCCTTTTGATCAAGATATCCACCTAATTCCTTTTCCCAAACATTACGAATTCCTAAAATATGACAAATACAATGGGAAAACAGATCCAATTGATCATGTGAGGGAATTTAGAACCATGAGTCTTGAATTTTCTCATGAAGAAACTTATTTGATGAGATTATTCCCAAGAAGTCTAGGTGGAAAATGCCTTGAATGGTTTTCCAAACTCACACCACCAATCAAAACCTTTGAATATTTGGTCAAAAAATTCATCACCCAATATTCTTATAACATTCAACATGACAAAACAATGAAGGACCTTTGCAACTTGAAACAGAAAAAGGGTGAATCATTCCTCGTATTCTTGCAAAAATGGAGAAGGTCGTTCACAAGATATTCTCATCCTATACCTAAAAAAGAAAAGATGGAAATATTTATTGATAACCTAAATGACGAGATGAGCTACAGGTTGGAATTGCAATGTCCACCTACATTCAAAAAATTGATTGAAAATGGGATTAAAATCAAAGATTTGGTCAAAAGAGGAGTCATAAAACTTTACAATGACAACAATACATCAAACTCTAACAATTACAACAACAACGACAAACCCATGTTTTGGCAATGAAACAAGAACATGGGTAACAATGTTGGCACAATTGAAAACCAAAATACAAAACCTGTATTCAACTTGACAACAACGGCCACCAAAACTAATCAAAACAACAACCAAAATGTCAACCAAAGTAACAATCAAGGTAATGATTGATCAATAACACCATCATATCGCACATCCTCCAATCGAAGAAGGTTCACACCTTTAGGACAATCATCAAAATCAATACTAAAGGAACTCCTTGAAGCAAAATTCATAACATTACCAGAGGCAAGAAATTGGGAACCACAAGTTAAGCCTCCATCATGGAATGATGCACATTTCTATGATTTTCATTGAAACAAAGGTCATAAACCAATGACTGCATGCAATTGAAGCACTTGATACAAGACTTGATTGACAACAAGACCATATTTGTCGAAGGGCTCCAAACAAACAATGATCATGGAGCGTTCAAGAACCCTCTACCAAACTATGAAAAGGGGGAGTCCTCATCATTGAACACCAAAGGAAAAAGTGTGAACTATGTTTATGACACCACTATTCTTCATATTGAGGTGGTTGATGATGAAACCCATGAAAAACTAGACCTTACTGCAATTGATGACCCAATAAATGATAACATCCTTGAACATGAACAAAACATCATTGCAACTGAAAATCATCACCATGATATCGACACCACCTCACATCAAATCAATGACCTTGTGCCCATAGATCTAATCACTAATATCATTGCGATTCATCAAAATCAGAGAGAAACAAGACAATTTACTGATCAATGCAATCACGAGAGGACAAGCTAAGGTAACATTGAAAGGAGCTACCCCTTCCATTTCCAAAGCAACTACTACTATCCTTGCAACTCAATATAACATTGTTGATCAATTGCAAAAGATACTCGCTGAAATATCCATATTAGAGCTTCTCAAGATTTCACCTACTCACAAAAAAATCTTAGAGCAAGCTCTAGTCGCCACCATGGTACCAAACAATCTAGAAGTTTGCCAATTTTAGACTATGGTGGGACATTTGATTGCACTGCACTCCTTAGCATTTTCTGAACATGATGATGTATCCATCACCCATCCACACAATTTTGCTCTCCACACTAAGGTCTTAATCCATAAACACCATGTTAAATGTGTTCTAATAGATGGAGGAGCTAGCTTAAATATTTGCACTCTAAAACTTGTCCATGCACTCGGATATTCTGAAAATGCTATCGATCCTAGAAGGAAAATCACAATAAAAGCATATGATGATGAAGAAAGATCCTCCCAAGGATTAATTATCCTACCAATTCAAGTAGGACCAATTTTCAAAGATATAGTATGCCAAGTTTTGGACAAAGAATTGACATACAACATACTCTTGGGACGTTCGTGGATCCATGAGATGCAAGTTGTACCATCTATGTATCACTAGTGTTTGAAATTTCCTTTTAACAAACAAGAGATCACTATTGTTGTTGATTCCAACAACCCTCAATATTGCAACACACTCAGAACAAATCAAGACACTTTTGTGGCACACAATAGAGGAGCTACAACTCCTGGTTCATCCAACAATGAGAAACAACTAAATGCCTTGTCAAAGTGGGTGGAGAAAAAGGACCAATCAAAAGATAAAGGTATCAGTGAGTCTCCTCCATCGAATTATGAAAGTCAACTCAATGCCTTATCAAAATAGATTGAAAAGATCCAATTGAAAGTTGAAGGCATGGGGGAATACTCATTTGAGAAATCCTTGTGTTTATCACAACTCTCATCTTCTTCTAAGTTGTATGGATAGTCATCAACAACTAGACAACAATCATCACAACCGACCACACTCTTTGATGGAAAATTTGTAAGAGAAGGCACCTTAGTGGACAAATCAAAAGACAAGGAGGTTTTGAATTGGTTGTATAAGGATGAAGAGCAATCAAAAGCATCCACTTCAAATGTATTGACATAGCAATATGGAAAAGGCAAGACAATCTAGGAAAAGATGGGATATGAGGGAAAAGTTCCTATTGGTAAAATAAAAAGACAACATCATAGAATCGATACAACCCATCACAATGAATTCCTAGGACAAGACGGGACTAGGGTACAGGGGAGAAGCAAAAGAAGAAACCAGATAACAAGTTGTCGAGAGAATCCTTCAATTGAGAGATAGTTCTGAAACAGACTCCAATGAATATGAATGGGATTCCCTCTCTGAAGAGTCTTGTCACGATAAGGAGATTGATGTGGTACAAAAGTATACACCAACATGTACGAAGGGACAAAGCTCAAGTTATCGAACACTTGAAATTGGATCACAGAATATCAATGACTCAAGTGAAGACGATCATTCTTCTAGCGAGATAGATACTTCATAAGAGAGTAACATCTTAGACCTCGATATTGCCATTGGAAATTCTGATGACATTTCCATCATGATGCTTACCCCTTCTGACCTCAACCAATTTGATAATTCCATGCCATTAGTACACCCTAAATTGATTGACTGGGACCAATCTGAGCTATTTGATCTACCCACCTTTTTGAATGGTGATGCCATCATTAACTTCCTCTATTCTGATAACCCTAGAACATGTTCCATCATTGAATCTCATAATAGAACTTCAGACAAGGGGAGTGCCAAATCTTCCAACTACAAAATGAATACCAAAAGTAGGTCTAATGGTGAAAACCATTTAATGGAATTATTAGATCCAGAAAAAGGAAAAACAAAGAGTGTATCTCAAGGTGAAAAATTCTCTGAGGCACTAAGAGATGGAAGATTTGACACTCTCCCTGAGCACTATCAGGAGAGATCGTCAGTGTTGATTGAGCCTACATAGTCTATCAATGTTAGCACAAATGAAATAGTGAAGACCATGCACCTTGCGACATCCATGATAGAGGAGGAAAAACCCAATTTCACTAAATTCTTTGAAGAGAGGCAGATCAACTTTGTTTGGTCTTATACTAACATGCCAGGCATAGATCCAAAACTCAGCATGCATCATTTATCACTACCACCTGGCGTAAAACTAGTAAAGAAAAAGTTGAGAAAAATGTACCCTCATATCGCCCTCTTGGTAAAAGCCGAATTAAAGAAGCTACTGGACGTGGGATTTATCAGACCTATTGACTATGCCAAATGGATATCAAATATTGTGCTAGTCTCAAAACTAGACAAAAGCATCAAGATATGTACAGACTTCAGGGATCTTAATAAAGCTTTCCCAAAATATGATTTTCCTCTACCTAACATCGACATCATCATAGAATTGGCTGTTGGACACGAAATGTTATCACTTATGGATGGCTTTTTAGGGTATAATCAGATAAAGATAACACTTGAAGATCAAGACAAAACAACCTTCACATGTCCTTGGGGCACTTTTTGCTAGAATGTAATGTCTTTTGGGTCGAAAAATGTCAAAGCCACATATCAGAGAGCAATGACTACCATCTTCCATGACATGGTGCATACTTTTATGGAAGACTATGTAGATGGTTTACTGAAAAATTCATTCACTAGGAAGGGACACCTAGAAATTCTAGACAAAATCTTCACCAAATTGGAGAAGTTCAATGTGAGACTAAATCCCAAGAAATGTGTGTTCGACATAACATCAACTAAGATTTTGGGATACATTGTGTTAGCCAAAGGTATTGAGGTGGATCCTGCAAAGGTCAGATCCATCATGGAGATGCCTCCTAAAAACATCAACCAACTTAGATCTTTGCAAGGAAGATTTCAGTCCATCAAGAGGTTCATCGCGCAACTGGCTGATAAAACTCACCCTTTCAACCACTTACTACACAAGAATGTCTCTTTCAAGTGGGATGAGAGATGTGAAGCATCCTTTAATAAACTCAAGAAATATCTGATGACACCACCAATACTAGTACCACCAACCAAAGGAAAGCCCTTGATACTCTACATTGCAACAACTGAGATATCTTTGGGAGCTTTATTGGCACAGGAAGATTTTGCAGGAAAGGAAAGGGAAATTTATTATATTAGTAGGACCTTGAATGGTTATGAGATTAATTACACCTTCATTGAAAAATCTTGTCTTGCGATAATATTTGCTACCCAAAAACTCAGACATTACATGTTGACTCACACTATTAAACTCATAGCCAAAATCGATCCCTTAAAGTATCTACTCAACAAAGTTGCCCTAACAGGAAGACTAGCTAAGTGGGTCATGATATTGAGTGAATTTGACATCTATGGATGGACAAAATTCAAAGGAGTCAAACAGATCAAACTAGTTGAAGCACCATTGCAAGACAATCATCCAATGAATATTTAATTTTTGGATGTTGATGTCCTTACGGTATCAACACAACAATGGATGTTGTACTTTGATGGCTCTTATAAACAACATGGTTCAGGTGCAAGAATCTTGTTTATCTGGCCACAAGGACACACCATTCCTAGATCCTACTGATTAATGTTTCCTTTCACCAACAACACAGCCAAATACGAAGCATTGATCATTGGAATAAAAGTAGCAGTTGAGTCGAAGATCACAGAGTTACATGTCTATGGTGATTCCCAACTAGTCATTAACCAGTGAACGATGATTGCCAAACAAAAGATGAAAAATTAATGCCATATAAAAGATTGGTTGATGACTTCAAAAAGTACTTTGTGGAGATAAAATTTGAGCAGATTCCTAGAGGTGACAACAAGTTGTTGATGCCATGGCTACCATTGCTTCTCTCTTATAGATTCCTAAGAAAAGAGCCCGTTATGAGTTCATGGTGGAACAATTTTAACCCATCCTATGACAACCCTAGAATCCCAAGTCATCTACCATCTAGCTGAGACTGATGCCTCTACCTATGGGAAAATCTACACTTATCTGAAAGACAATACCCTCCCACCTGATTTATCCCAGAACCAAAAACAAAATTTCATTCGACAAGCAGCTTGACACACCCTAATAGTCGATGTGCTTTATCGACGAGGTCTTGATGGTACTCTCCTTCAGTGTCTAGAACGTAACAAAGCTAAAGCCGCTTTACGTGAAGTCCATGATGGTATTGTGGCACACATTCAAGTGGCCTAACTTTAGCTAAGAAACTCCTACATTTGGGGTATTATTGGCCAAATATGGAGGAGTCATTCCAATATGTCAAAAGGTGCACAAAATGTCAAATCCATGGAAACTTGATACATGCACCAACACAAGAGTTGCAACCTTTCGCATCAACATGGCCTTTTTGTCAGTGGGGATTGGACCTCGTAGGCAAGATTCATCCATCTTCATCCAAAGGACACAAGTTTATCATCACAGCCACAAATTCTTCACAAAGTGGATTGAAGTAGTTCCCCTAACCACCATCATAGGAAAGCAAATCTCATCATTCATCCTGAATTATATCATCTGTCGGTATGGCATCCCTCAATCCATTATCACAAACAATGATATACCATTAAAAAATTAGGATGTCCAAGAACTCTGTGAGAGGTTCCATATACAACATCAGTTTTCTACACCATACTATCCCCAAGGAAACAACCAAGTAGAGGCCTCAAACAAGACTATCCTGAAAATCTTGAAGAAAACCATCAACAAGGTTGGATGTGATTGGCATGTTCAACTGAACCCTACTCTATGGGCTTATAGAACCAGTATTTGCACCCCGATAGGAGCAACACCATATGCCCTAGTCTATGGATTAGAGGCCATTCTACCTATCAAGGTTGAGCTACCATCACTCTGAGTGTCACTAAAGGAGATCATTTCAGATGAGATTACAAAGTGTCTAGGTTACAGGAATTGGAACTATTGGATGAGCATCGTCAACATGCAATGGATCACCTGAAAGCCTATCAGTAGAGGATATCCAGAAGTTACAATCACAAGTAAAGCCTAGAACATTTCAGGTGGGTGATTTAGTCCTAAAAGAGAACCCCGTAACCAACAAGATCAAGAGAAGAAGGGGAAATTTGAACCCAACTAGCTAGGTCCCTTTGTTATTATGTTAGTCTTCAGATCAGGAGCATATCAGTTATCCACACTGGAAGGGGATTTATTTGATGAACCCCTCAATAGCTTGCATCTCAAAAGGTTCTACACCTGAATCATCGGTGCATCAGAAAGAGTCCTAAAAAATACAAAAACATCATAAAATGTCCTAAAAAATGGTGGCCTTGTTGAAAACTTGGCAAACAGGTGTCTTAGTAACGACAAAAAAAGAAAAAGAGAAAAATACAAAAAAAAAAAAAAGTCAAAAAAATATGAAAATCTGAAAAAGTGCAATAAAAACAAGTAGTGAAAACCTGGAAACATGCACTTTTTGTGATAGGTTAGCTTTTTCCATCTATTTGAGCATATTGACCATTCACTTTCGCCATCCATTTGCCTATCATTGGAAAGCTTCATGTACCTATCTTGGCATCACAGTCGTGTCTCACCCTAGACTAGGGGAAAAATCCTAAACTCATTAGGGGCAATAAACTTTGTGCTTGAACTAATAGAAAAACAATAGTAGTACAACACAACCCAAACAATGATCATAGTGCAACTCAACATTGAACATCAATCGCACAAATATGAACACATCAACCATCCATATAAAACAACCAAATCAATCAAACCAAAAGCACACTTCAAATGGATGATGTTCTTCTGAATCAAGGATTTATCACTGTGGCATAAATGTTCAATTGTTGTACTTTTATTTTTGTTATCATGTCTCTAGAGCACCTTGATGATGTATTGAACTAGAGGAGCCAAGAAGGAGTATGATTTTTCTTTTTCTATTGTTTGTGAGTTGGTCACTATTATTGTGCAAATTGTCATGGGATGTGCTCTATGAAGTATCCCTAATGGCATTTTGAATTTGCACAGGAAAACAGTTAACTCTTGTTTGTTTACGCAAGCAATACTCAGGTCATTTTGGTTTAATTATACCTAGATTCTTTTGTTAACTTGAAATACTAAAAACCATGGAAGTAGTACTCAGGTCATCATGGTCTAAATATACCATTGATGTTTGTACTCACTTTCAACATTTTAAAGGCTCAATGATGATAAAAATCATGAGAAATCAGCTATTACAAATGACAATGTTTGCATATTAGATATGCATGGCTAAGTTAGATTGCATCCATGTTAGCTTGCATCTATATCTATAGGGTTTCCAAAGCTGCAACAAATTTCACAATGATGTTATCTCTAACACTAATGGATTGAGAACACTTGACATTACCAAAAACACATCATTCTCATATAGAAAACACATCAGTTGCATCATCCTTCACATACATTAGAAAACATTATCACATCATTCATCCATCCATGCATCACATCATAATATTTGCATCAGAAAACACAAAAATATGTGCATCGCATCTCATTTACATAATCAAAATAATTTCATATAGTTGCATTAAGAAAGTGGTCAACTAAGCTTAAATAAGTGAGTCTCTTAAAATTTCCAAGAAATTTGGGAAATATGTTAGTTAACTTAACAAATAATCAACTGATGGAAACCTTCCCATAGCTCTTGGAAGTTAGATAGATTCACTCATTTAAGCTTAAGACCCTAGAGGTTTTGAAGTCTTGCAAACTCAGTTAAGCATAATCATTTGCATCACATAATCATAATTCATATTATAAAAACATCATCCATATGTCATCCCATCATCATTACATCCATACATAATTAGTATAAGCATCACATATCATCAAACATCATTTACATAATCAAAACCCATGTCACATAGCATATTGGCATCATTCATAAATCATATAGAATCATTTATCATTAATCATAATCATCATTGCATACATCCCATAATCATCATCACATAAGCATCATCATATAAACATCATAAACATGTAAGAGCTAGGTACCATCACATTATCATACATTCAACCATTCATTGCATCATCTATTTACATGAGAAAAAGTACAAAAACATAAACTGCATCACATTTCATTGGCATAATAGGATCCATCGCATACATCATATTGGCATCATTCATAAAGCATCATAGAATCATAACACATTAGTTGCGTCATCATTTGCATCCATAGTGTATCATATCATCATCATCATATAGCATAAATAATAGAAATTAAATGCATCCATCATAATCATCATGATCATCACCATAACATAGAAATCAAATGCATCCATCATGAAAATATAGGGACACATAGATCATAATCATCTCCGCATATCATATAACCTCAAAATCATAATGTCAAAGTGTACAAGGATATCCAAAGGTCTAAAGAGATACATCAATATAAAAAATGGTAGTGTATCATAAACTTTGAAAACAAGTACATCATCAATGTCTCAATTGAATAAAGAGTGTATACAATCATGTCCAAAGTACATTAGAAAATCATAAACTGGAGCTATGTCATGATCCACCTAGACGCTGCTAGCATCACAAGACCATTACCTCCCCCTGCACCTGATGGACCCGCCCCAGGATCTCTTCGATCTCCAAGCAATGGCTTCGTGACACCCATGCTAACAATGTGAGACTGGGACCTGCCAAACTGAGACTGTGCAAAGCTCTCTTATCGCTCTGGAGGAACCGCATCATGATATCGACCTATGTAGAAATTGGCCTCCTATGCGGTACGAAAAACCTCTCTAAAATAATTTGAAGTACTAGACGTTGTTCAACTTGTTGTAGCCTCTCGATGATGCCCTCAACCTGCTCCACTCGTCGTCTTAGGGCATCCCTCTCAACAGTCAATATGGTAATTTTCCCCTGCATCTATCCCTGTGCCTGTACCTATGCAAGTTGGGCCTATACTTGCTGCCTAGTAGTATCTCTCTTGTCATCAATGTCTGGATTTGGCCCTAGGCCTATGTAAGTAGAGCATGAACTTGCTCTAGCTGACCCTGCAACATCGGAACCTATACCTATAGAGTAGCTATCTATATCTACTGCTATTGCGATGGTAACCTGATCTCCACGTGCTGCTATGATGGGGCAACTAATGATCACCTCTTGCAAGGAATTCTCATCTCTCCAACATTTGGCCCTGGTCCCCTATCACCTCCCTCATCACCCCCATCACTATCATCTCCATCTCCATCACCATCATCATTGTTATCCTCCTCTGCCTCCTCTCTCTGTTGCCTCTGCCCATGACCTATTGCTCCCTCCTCCTCTAATATTAGCACTAGCTCATCAGGGATGGTGATCCATGGGAAGGGATGCAGGAACATGTATTGAGCATACTCCGCTAATATCAGAGCATCGGTGATATCTGGACGAACATCCCAAGGCATGGCCTACAAACCCTGGAAATACTCAATTGTTGCATCATAAGACAAAACTGGCCCCCACTCTGTAGCATCCTGTCGTCGTCATGCATAATGGGCCACTCCCTAGGGCATCCCCTGAACCCTACCATACTATCTCAATACTCTCAATAGCATGAATCTCTTGATGATAAAAAGGGTTCGACCAATTAGATAAATTGATTGACACAAAAATGGCATCTCTGTGCCATCCTTTGGCCACTGCTCATAATGAACATATGGTTGCCATACCACTGACTCTAAATCATCCAGTGTCCTCCTCCAATACTCCAGCTTTCCAGACCTTGGCTAAGCAAGTCAACCAACATAAATATGAACATATGGCCTCATGGCTGGGCACCACCTCTTTCCAACTGGCTGACTGACTGCTATACGCTCCCAGGCCCAAACCTGGAGTAATGTGACCCTCACCAATAAACTCACTCCTCACAGATAAACAACCTTATGTAAATCATGATATAGGTGTGTAATCATACAATAACCCCATGCATATCGAGTGCCATGAACAATCATGCTCTCTAAGATCTGCCCCCATCCAACTAAGAATCCCTTTGACCTGCGATCAGGACAAAGGAACCCTCTGATAAATCCAACTAACATAGAAGACAAAGTGATGTACGCATCAACCATGTCCCTCCAAGGAATCTCATATCTGCATATGGTATCATCCTTGAACACTCTACGCAGTGCATTAGTCTCGCCCTACACTCGAGAATCATATAGTACAAACTCTCCAACCACAAGTATCTGTAGAATCCGGTATACATCCTCGAGAGTCACTATGATCTCACCAATGGGCAAATGGAAGGTGTTATGATCACTATGCCACCTCTCTGGTAAAGCTATCAGTAAACCCCTATTCACCCTAATCTGGAGCATATCTATAAGAGACAACAAACCACATTGTGCAATGATAGTTGTCTTGGGTTGCGTCAGATGGAAAATCAACTCCCATGTCCTGGGAAACTACTCCCTAATCTGTAGACTCATCAATGGCTCCTATCATCACAAAATTGCAAATTAGTCAATCAATCTAATAAACTCTAGTGAGACTTTGATCAAATATCATGAATATCAATCAATTAATGTACCTCACCTATCATGAGGTTCATCAATCAATTCAACCTCGCCTATCATGAGGTTTATCAAATCAATCAATGCACCTCACCTATCATGAGGTTCATCAATCATCCAACCTTGCCTATCATGAGGTTCATCAATCAATTTTAACCTCGCCTATCATGAGGTTTATCAATCAATCAATGCACCTCGCCTATCATGAGGTCATTCAATCAATCAAACTATCAATTCAAACTTACTTATCATGAGGTTTATCAAATCAATCAATCAACCTTACCTATCATGAGGACAATTATCATCATCCTATCATTGAATCTCACCTATCATGAGATCAATGAACATCTAACCTATCAACATCATCAATCATCATCAACACAAAGGCTAACGCGATCAAACATCATCGACATTATGAAGTCTAGTCAAGAAAATCATCAATCTGGTATAAAATTTCACCAATGCGCTAGAATAATCTTTCTATGCTCTAGAAAACCCTATGTACCAAAATTTTTTATCAATGTGCTAGAACAAAGGTTTTATACGTCGAAACACCAGATGCACCATTTCATTTGCTCAATGCGTCAGAACAAAGTCTTGATGTGCCAATTTACCCTATGTGCTAATTCATCTCATCTATGCACTAAATTTGTTCGCCTATGTGATAAAGCATCCTATGCACCACAACAATTCATAATGCGCTAATTCGAGTCATCTAAGCATTAATCTAACCTATGCACCAGTTCATTAACCCTATGCACTAAAATTTTCATCTTGTGCGCTAACTTTATGGATGCACTAGAATAGATATTCTATGCGCTATTGCGGGTTTCCAATGCGCTAAACTAAACAAAAACCAAATTCAAATGAAAAACAAGCGAAAAAATTAAATGCACAAATAACAAGGCAATTTTTGGGGTACTTACCGAAGGTCCATACACTGTCAAGTGGTTGTGTCGTTGCACACGCTCAAAATGGTGAGTGTGGTAGGGGATCACCATTCTGCTCCAAGATTGCACAAATCACTCTCTCTCAAGTTTTCAAATTGCAAAATGCTCAAATGAACTTTCTAATCTCACTTTTTAACCTTTTAAGGTTCAGTAAGTGGCATTTTATGGGGATGCTTTATTTTATTTTTCAAAGGGGCCTTAATTAATCATTTCATCACCTAGTGGCTTAGACATCATTTTTCGGAAGATAAATCGTTTCTGAAGCATAAAATTTTGAGATCATTATCGAATCATCAAAATTTTCAAAACTTCTAAAAAATTCAAAAATTCACCGATTTATCTCCTAAGGGGGCATATATCTGTCATTACTTGAAAATCAACGTTTGGGGCATCTAAATTTTTTTTTTCAACATCAACAGAGAATTTTTCTTTGAAGCAACATATAAACACATTACTTCAAAGAGGGGCAAAATGTGAACACCTAAAAATAGTCAAGACATTTAATTAATTAAATACTAGTTATTTAATTAATATTTCAGCTACTTATAAATAAATTCTTAATTTATTTATATAGTTCATATCTTCTAATTCTCCAAATCTAAAATACATTCCTCTAATTTAATTAAATAAACAAATTTCTAAAATATATTTTATTTAATTAATTCTCACTAATCCCAAATTAGGAATTCAAGCACATGTCTACAACTTTTCATGCCACCTCACCAATGTCACATGAAATTAAATAATTCTAATTTTTAAATTAGAATTATCTTCAACTAATTTTCAAACACATGGCTTATTCCTCACACACTTCTTCAACAAACTTTGAACACATGGTCTTTTTCTCACACACTTGATTCCTCCATCCATTTGGCATGTTGTCTTTGGTCAAGGGAAGATTCTTCTTGATTCTCTCCACCTCCATCGTTCATCCCTCTTGTTTGAATTTGGACCATCGATCGCTGCCACATCACAAGATGCTTGGAAAAACCTATAAATACAGCCCTTTTCCATAGTATTTTGCATCCCACATTCAAGTAGAGTTATCATGCATGAATAGCTTTGGAGCATTGGAGCATTTGGAGTGTATAGCTAGAATCATGTTTTGCTTTGTAGTTGCATATAGAATCATGTTTATCTTCATAGTTAGCATTGTAGAATCATGTTTTGATTTATAGTTGCATTTTAACCATGTTTTGCTTTATAGTTGCATTTTAGATTATCATATCACTAATCATTTGAGCACATGCAGAATCATTCTAACTTCTTATCAAAACATTTGTATCACATAGTTTAACCACATTATCCATTCATCATAATCTTCATCATAGATTTCATCACATAGTTTCATATAGATACTTAATTGGCCTGCATGTTGAATAGCATCTCGTTTCTCAAGTTGTCATTTTAACAACCATAGTGCACATCTAAAATCTGAGAGCCAATATGGTTTAATAAATCCTCGAGAATAGAGAACAATGGAACGCTTTTAAAGATTTGTTTTGCTACAATTTAGAGTAGTTTATTTGATTCAAATATTTACTATAATACGTCTCATTGATGTTTGTGTTGATTTACTAACTCTCCCACATTTCACACACACATATACCATTGAGGATGCATATCAATTTGCATTAAAAGTAGAAGAAATATTGAATAGGAGATTTGAGAATAAGAAAAAAGGGAAAAGTAAAAGTTATGTGTAGAAAAAAGAGGATGAACATCATATTAGAGACACTAAGGACAATAATGATGAAAGAGGTGAAAGCTCAAAGAAGTTTTGAGGTAGAGGAAGATCGGGTAGAGGATTTGGAATAGGAGGCTTCCAAGGAACCTATTTTCAATACAAAGAAGGGCATAGAGCCTTTGAGTGTCCTCAACATCAAGGAAGGATGAAAAAAATACTAGAAGGTAATGTTCGAGTTGCCCATGTAGATGAAGATACTCAATCTTCACATTTTGAAGATGCCAAAAGGGGTGAGTCCCTTGTTGCCAGAAGAGCTTTGTTGAATGAGGAGATGGAACCAAACCAAAGAAAGAGCTTGTTTCACACTCAATGTAAGTGTGAAGGTAAAGTTTGTAATGTGATTATTGATGGTGGTAGTACTGAAAATATTATTTTTGAAGAAATTATGAACAAGTTACAGCTATAAAGAAGAAGGCAACCACATCCATACAAAATTCCTTGGTTGCAAGATGATCGTAAGGTTTTGGTGAATGAACAATGCTTGGTAAGGTTTAATATAGGTGATTGTCATGATGAATTTTTGTGTGATGTTATGCCTATGGATGTTTGTCACTTGTTATTGGGCAGACCTTGGCAATTTGACAAGAGAGAAGTGCAAGATGGGTATGCTAATACCTACTCCTTGATAAAGGATGGAGTCAAGCACAAATTGAAACCTTTGAATAAAGAAGAAGGAAAGGTAAGTAATAACATTGAGAAATTCTTGGTTAATGAGGTTATACAATTAGGTAAAGAGGATGAGGATGAAGATAATGATTTGATAATGCAAGTTGCAACTGTGTTGATTGCATTCAGAAGGGGTAGAATGAAAATCTTGGTGGAGAAAGAAGAGGTAAAATCTATTTTTTTGTGAAAATATTGTTACTGATTTATGTGAGCATGATGAGATTAGTGTAGATGAAGGTATTGCAACAATGAGTACATTGATGAATGAAGGTACTAAAGTTGTAAGGAAGAAGGTGAGAAAGTGCATGTTGATTTGTTTGGTGAGCTTTTTTTTGTAACAAGTTGATGATTTCTCATGTGATAAAGAGATTTTTATGGATGACGGTTATTTGCAGGATGAAAAAGAAGAATATTTTGATTGTTTTATTCATTGATAAGGATGTAGAGGAGAGAGATGGAAAATATGAGTATTTTGATTGTGATATTGACATTGAATTTACAGTTGAGAACTACTTTTCAAGAGATCTAGGAAAGGAAGAACACATGGAACAAATGGAGATTGAAAATGAAATGATTGTTGTAGTAGTAATAGGGGAAGAGGTAGTGCAAGAGTTTCCATATTTTATTGATGAGGATATATTGATGATTATGACTTTCTAGCATTTCATAGTGCAAACTGGTGGGAATTGGAATTTGTGAAAATAGGAAGGAAGAGGGGAAGAATGAAGGATTGAAAGGACATTAAATTGTAGAGGCAAGTTCAGAAAGATGTTAAGAATGACAAGGTAAATAGATTGATCCAAGACAAGCATGTGATCTACAAATGTTTATGAGATCAACTCATGAAACATTTTCAAAGCACCCCGAGTGTCTGATGCAAGAGCACCAAGGTGAAGAATAATCTTGCATCAACAAAATGTTTTTTTGTGTTATTTCTTTTCCAATAAGGGTTGAATCAATTTCAGTCAACTAAGTATGGTTGTCTGCAGGAGCTCAGGCTTTAGGCGTAAGCAATGTGAATGAGCTCCGACATCATCCAATAATCAATAGTTTTTATTGGAGTGACATGGAAATTTCAAAGGCACCTTATTCCATGTCCCTCTGACATGGCGATATCAATAGATGACATGGCAGTAATGTGAGTCAGTATCAGTCAAAGTTTCTTCATCGGGCTGACATATCATTTTTGGCAAAACAACAAAGTGAGTCCCTTTGAAATTTTGATGAAGCATTTCATCATTTGGACTGACACATTTCAGCGTAACATCAAAGGGAGTCTCTTTGACATCCTGATAAGCATTTTATCGGGGAGAAAGTGGAATCTCAGTGAGAAAATTTCAAGAGTATCTTCGATATGGGACCCAAAAAAGTGATGATAAAGGTGAACAATAACATTAGAAGTGACAGGTGGCGATAGCCTGACAGTCCACTAGGATTTTGTGAGCCCATATCCTTTGTCAACGATATAGTAGGGAATGGTGTAGATTCAAAGGCACAGATCTAATGGATGTGATTTAAGGGATGGCGTGTAGGTAGTGGGACTACTCGCTCAAGGCTACAAAACATATCAGTGTGACATTCTTATTTCGATGGGAGTTGTTACAACATCCCTTTGATGGAGCAATGAAACTGCATTGAGGTGACGATGGGATATTAGGGTGAGAGGATTTGAAGTCCCACGATGCTATGATGACAAGAGGATGGACATAAATGTGAGTAGACCGATGGTAATAGACAAATGAGTAAGATGGCGACACATGGTACAATATTATTCATTGATTTCACATCATTGTTGTGAATCAACATGATCATTGGCCAAACGATTTCAAACATGAAGCTAATGGATGGAAGATGATTGCCTAGTGTGAACGAATGGGATGAAAGACATTGATAGCTTGGTAACTGCCTGTGATATCTCAATGTTCATTGGACGACGAGACGGTACTAAGACAACACGGGGGGAAAAGAATGTCAAAGAAGTGAAGTCGACTTGAAGGAAGAATATAGATATATAGAGATAGAAAGAAGACAAGGAGAAGGTGGTGGTGGAGTAGCATGTGGTCATGAGATCGAAGAGAAGGGTTGAAAGATGATCTGCATGTTTGATTGATATCTTTGTAATCAAGCAGCCCATGTAAAACTATTATTTTTTCCCATTCTAGAATAATAATAAAAATTGTGTTCACTTCCTACATATTGGTTGTTCTTTTTGTGTTTGTTACTGTGAGGTTGTGATGGTAAGGGGAGCACCCTTCATCAATTTTTTCCCTAATTTGAGGGGGAAAATGACATGTTGATCCTATTTTATCAATTTTTGAGCTATGGGGCATATTTTGAGGTGTTTTACATGTTTTTGAGCTTCTTTTCACATCTCGAAACGTATTTATTCACTTGAATTAAAGTTGAACCTTTATCACTAATCGACCTAAAAATTTAATTTTTCACCTAATCTCTCAAGGGGCAACGTACTGGCTCCATTCCTTTTGCCAGGGTAATAGTGGGGCATTTGAAAAATCAACAATTTTTTATTTTTTGAGCTAAGTGTTGGGTGAAAATTATGTAATGAACTTTTCAATAGATTACACAACTTGGACTTCAGCCACAACTATGTGAGATGTGAATCTCTCCTCTCAGAAAGGGGAGGCGCCCTTCTTACTACTAACAGAAGCGATAGTAAATCAAATAGATAATTACAAAATGTACACGAAATTCACGGAGTGGGGGGGGTGTGTTACATTCATCCTTCTCTCTTTTTTCAGAGAAGATGTTTACAATGCTTCACCGTTGGAAGTTCAGAATTCTTGATAACCTAAAACTAACAACTAGCAGTAATACCAATATCTCTATCTCGTCAAAGCGAAGTGTAGAGATAC